>JAABOM020115841.1:0-23341 GCA_011800125.2 Solanum clarkiae | reverse complement strand
GGGCGTGTTGTGCACCATACTTTATAAGCAAGCGTCTATCAGACATTAGGAGTTGTTACACTTCTTTCATGATCTGAATCGTGCGATAGAGCTATTCTCTAAGAAACCTACAATGATTTGTGTGTTCCTCTAAACCTTTCGACTATGCCTCATCCACGGAGTGATAGAGATAGTAATGTTCAAACTTTTATCAATGAGATCCCATGTGATGAATTAATCAAAATGGTAGAGAGACTGCACCAAGCTTGAGAGAAGCCGACTAGTGTGCTAACTTGATTGTCTAGAAAGAGTGCACTGTTACTCTTATGAATCGTGCATTTGAGTTAGCTCTAGATGTACCCGAACCCTCTTATTCAAAACTTGCTTCTGATATTACCCATGAGAGTGAAACTTACGTCTCTAAAGAGTTTAATGTTACCACCTAAGAGTAAGATGTGAGGCCTTATACCACCCCGAGTAGAGATGTCATTCCAGGTCTAGGATGATGATGATGGAAGGAAAAGGATACGATAGTGAGAGTGGTAGTTGATTAGGGCTTGTAATTAGATATATATACCTATTAGGTAAGTAATGAGACGACAAATCGATTGCCATAAGTTTGATGAAAAAGTGATGAGTACCCTATGATTGTTATGATGACGTATAGAGAGAGAGAAAGAGTTAGTATCAGGATGTGATAGAGAATGCTCAAACTAGAAGGAAGTTATGTTGATGTGTTGCAGTATTCATACTATTGAGGGTGAAGTGTCGATGTTGAATAGGGGAAAAGAGTGCTTTCATCGTGATAGATATAAATTAGGCTTATGAATTTCAAGTGACAGCTCATGAGATTCATTAAGTTATGAGCCTTAGTCAAATAAGGAGATATGACTGAACGGTGAGTGGTACTGAATTATAAGGAAAGTGATTCTATGGTCAGAGTATAAGTGCCCCTTAGGTAAGACGAGTGAAACGAGGATAATTTAATAGATAAGAAGAGACTTAAGATGTGTACCCATGATTGTGTAAAGATGCGTGAAGTTCTAAGCTATGACTTCTATAAGAATCTAGATAGTATATTTGAGTTGTCAATTTGGAGTAGGATGATGTAAGCATTTCTCGTCATCACAAGCAACTAAGTTGATTGGGACGTATGGATAGACGATGATGAGTTTTTCCCCTTATAGTCTAAGTCTCATAGAAATGAGTTTACAAGAGCATAAAAGTTGAGCATTAGCAAGCAAAAGGTTATATTGTAAGAGTTGTGGGAAGTGGATATGTACGCCATTAAGAGCAACAAATATATATAGAGATTTTCGTAGAGACAAGAGGAAGCTGAGAGTGGTATCTTTGAAGAAATTCTTAGTGGCTAATCTATTTATGCGACTATAAAATGATAAAAGAGTTTAAGATGCCTATTCTTGTGAATTGTGATTCATCGATCGTGTAGGGTATATGCTTATAGCCTAGTAGAGGGAATTTCTTCACAAAACTTGAGAGATGACCCTTGAGTGAAGAGGGAGATGGTGATGTGTAGATCGAAGCAGATCTTGAGTGTTCGATGGTGATAAGTTGATTTGGATCATGCATTAATATTTTCCACCTCGTATATTCCTTATACTTCAGTGAAAATGATACTCTATTCCTATCTGGTATACGACTGCCATGCCCATGTCCTAGTCCCACATACCACTTGTTGATTATTATTCATGTTGAATTATGAGGATGAAAAATGATGAATTCATTCATTAACTTTGATCTTACCCTATGGATCAAAGAGTTTTCAGTCCTATGTTGTGTAAGGTTCTGTGAACTCAAAATGTGTCTTGATAGATGAGGGAGATTGTACTTCATTATGAATATCCTCGGATAAGATTTCTCGATTGATCGTGCTAATGATCATTCGTTCCAAGTTCTTTGAGTGATCATGTCTTCCCATGTCTTGATAGAAATATCGATGATAGTAGAGGAGTGATAATTGATGGGCGAGAGTGAGAGTTCTTCATTCCAATGCTATCTTACACATGAACTAACCTTTGGCTTGTTATACCATTGTTGATAGTAGGATGTAGAGAGGATGAGTTCCCCTTGGTACAAATAGTGATGTTGATAGCAGCAGATAGAGAATGAGGCTAGATGAGGAGGAGGGAATGTATCCTTATTGTTACATTGGTATTGTAGTTGTGACATATAGTGGTAGAGATTGGGAGGAAGAGAGAGATGAGACTTTATTATGTGAAAAAGATCGGAAAGAGTATGTTGGTGTGTATTTGAGTGGGAGCTCATTGAATAGTGGAGATAGAAGTGCTAAGTAAGCTTGATAATTCCAAGACAGAGTTGAAGTGGTTAGAGTGATAGGCTTCAATGCGTGGTTGTTATTATGTGAGTATTGATGAAAGACTATTGAAGACTTCATGATGGTGAAGTTGTGAAGAGGACTAGTGATCTTTTAATGAAGAACCCCTGTGGAAGTATAGAGCTAAGTATTGAGGATTAGCTTTGTATGAATATGATCGTCTTAAGGGTAGCACCTTGAGGCTCAGAAGTAGGTTTGAATGGAATAAGAGGATATGGATAGGTAGAGAGCTGAATAGGAGCTATAAACTTAAGTTGATGGAGTAGAGTGCCATGAAGGAGCACAATTGAGATGAGGTACTAAGCTTGAGAGTTATACATAGAGTCTTATATATTCATGGTCTCATTCTCGATTAGAGTTGATGCTTTCCTTCCTATGTTCGAAGGATTGATTGTCAAAGTATTTAAACTATTTGAATTGATTAAGTTTCGATGTTCCATTCGTGTTTGATGGTGAAAATGTCTAAAAGAGTATCTCTACTCTTGATCTGAACTGATTTGTCTAGTTTGAGTGACTTGCCACTGTCTAGATTGTTTGATTGAGTATTGAAAGGAGTCTTGATCGTTATTCATGTTTGATGATAAGGATGTTAAAAGGTAATGCCCTTACCCTTAACTAAATTAATTGTCTTTTCTTGAGTTGATTGTCTATTCTTGAGTCTGAATAGAGATTGTTGATAGTGATGAGGAGTTAAAAGATTGATTGGTATATATGAATGTTGAGATGCGTTTTGAGTCTATTAGTGCCTTGATATCCACCTTTACTCATCTTTCGAGGACTAATGATCCCAAGGGAGAGATGATGTAATTCCTGATAAAATTACCAAAATAGCCTTAGAATAGAGATGTACGTATAACATGTATTCCCATGCTCCATTTGCGAATCAAAGACTGGATATGCAATCAACATGGAAAATTGAATTGGAAAATGGTCTCTTTTTAATTTTAGAGAAACCAATTCAAAAAATAATTTTTCATAATTTTACGCAAAACAGTGTCCGTACGTGTCCGAGCCACGACGCGCCAGGGACGCGGACCAATACTTAGTTTTTTTTCTAGTTATTTTTGCTGGGAAATTTCAGAGTAGAAAGATACATGTCTACGTCTAGTCCGCGGTGCGGACTGAGCATTTTCGGGATGAAACTTGTTTTTTTTAATTGAGGGGCATTTTGATTAATTTCCAACCCCTCTTAAGTCAATAAATGAATATAAGAAATCCTTTACATCAAGGCAAGTCCAAAGAATTTCTACCAACTAAGTTTTCGTATGAGTTGATAGAAGGGTAAACTTCAAATGATCATATCTCCTAAAGTATAATGGTTTAGGTGGCCCATAATATATCAAATCGAAGACATTTGAATTAGCTTTCCAACACATCTAATTTCTCCTTAATCAGAATTTGGAGTAGAAAGTTATGGCCATTTTACTGAGGACCTATAGAGCTATCTGAAGATCCGTGACAGCGCCGCGTCACGGACCCAACACGAAACCTTTCTGGATGAGATAGATGGAATTTTTATTTTTATTTTGAGGATACGTTTATCCTTAAACCATTGGTGGTCTATTTAAGGTTTCAAAACGCATAAGACGTCAATTTTCATAATCAAAAACCCTCTCCTTCACTCCTAAACATAAACGCTCAAGAATCATCAAGAAAGTCATCAAGTTAGGATTGACTTTCAAGATTCATCCTCAAGGTAAGCTTTTCTTCATAAATTTCAATATACCCAACCCGAATTTCTTCATCTATACATGAATCTCTAATGGAATCTTAAATCATAACCTAGGATTTTAAGAAAATGAATTAAAGAATTCCCAGAAATGATTATTGACTCTTCTTCTTCAAGAATTAGGGTCCTTCATCAAGAACTCTAAAGATTCTAAATAAAGAATTAAAGAATCAAAGAGAAGCTCTTCAAACAATGTCTTTCCAAGTTCTTCCACTCTAAAAGAACTATCAAGATCGAGGATTTTCTCCAAGAAAGCTAGTATTCATCAAATTTCGATTGTAATATCAACTTTCCGGGTATGTAAGGCAAAATTAAAAGAATGAGATTGTTCTCTCATGTGCCCCATAGATGGTCTTAGAAGAGAGTTGAAGGTTCTTGAGTCTACATGCATGAGTCTTGATTATTTTCTTGAAAAATTATGTTTCTTACATGTATTTGTCTATGTTGATGATCATCATAAACTTGCTTTTTTGAATTGAATATTTTCATGAGATATTGCATAAACCCTATTTGTTAACTTTTAAAAACATGCATGAAAGAAGATAAGAATTGATTCTAGAGCCTTGATTGAGAGATTCAATTCTGATTATAATTGTGATGTGAGAATGATTACGAGTTGATAGAGCTTGATAGTCCTTTGACTCTCAACAAATGAACTCTAACGATTTGTCTATGTGATTGTTTACTAATGATTGTTATAATCCTTGAGTTATTGATTGAGATGTTGATTGATGATATGATTAAAAGCTCCATGAGATTGATTA
The DNA here is from genome assembly GCA_011800125.2 of Solanum clarkiae. Classification (NCBI taxonomy): domain Eukaryota; kingdom Viridiplantae; phylum Streptophyta; class Magnoliopsida; order Solanales; family Solanaceae; genus Solanum; species Solanum clarkiae. Next base: position 18,513 of record JAABOM020115841.1, on the reverse strand, counting down.
AAAGATTGTGCCTCCGTGAAGATGAATGAGATGATTGGATTGAGATAGTTTGATTGGATAGATTGTTTTATGAGCATTGAGTCACGGGAGAAGTATCGAGCACCGGAAGAGTAAGAGTTAAACTACACCTATCAAACTACGTAGCCGAGCGTAGGTGAGGATTAGGGCTATAACATTATACTATGTTGATTTTCCCTCTAATTAGAAGTCCCCAATATCATAGAGGATTTATAGATTTATTGTCTCCATTTGGACTTGTCCTTATGGTTTCGATTCGTTCTCCACCTGGAAAGTATAAAACAGTTGTGGCAACATCAGCATGATTGTTGTACAATCACTGACTCATAAGTGATTGTTGTGGGATAAGAGAAACTTCCAGAATGTTCTAAAACCAAGTAATCTGAGTCGAGATGAGACGAGGTGAGTTGGGTTGAGTTCCTTTGAGATGAGTCCCTATGAGATGAGCCTGATTTGATTGATGAGTTGATTGGTTGATGGGTCACTTGTCTACTCTTTATTCTTGCTTCGAATAGACATTTGACATGTTGATTGTTATTACGTCGAGTCGATTGTTGTTTTTATTTATTCTACCTGTTTCGATTTTATTCAATTATTTTACATACCATACATTCCACATACTGATGCCACTATGGAGATGCATCATTTCATGATGTAGATACAAGATTTGGAGATCGTCAACAGGCGCATTGTTGAGGATTTGAGACGTTCAGCTGATTGGTGAGCCTCCCCTACTTCAGAGTATTCATTATATTTATTTCATCTTGCTTTAGAGTTAGACATTTATTAGCTTTTATTTTGATTGTGGTAGCTATGAGTCTGTCATTGGCACCATCTGATAGTGATAGAGGCTTCATAGACTAGAGTCGAATGTTGATGTTAAGACTTGTTGAGCTAGTTTCTTTCTACTAGCCTTTTTATTTATAATATTATTTTTGAGACTAGATGGTGATGTGCCCATTTACTTCCTTATGTCTTCCGCTGATTAGTAGAATGTACGAATGAATGAATGTGATGAGGCCAAGTGGTTCGCTTGGGGATTAGCAATAGTCTTTGAGTGCCGGTTACGTCTAGGGTATCATCCCAGGACGTGACAATATCTTAATTTGATTTATGTTAATATATAGATCTTATAATCTTAAAATATTTATATACAATATTATATATTGTCTTATAATCTAATAAAATGTATTTTCATAACGTTGGTGTTCCAATAAAACACATTAAAATTAGAATACAGGCAAGAGTTAAAAATAAGATACTATAAAACATCAAACATCAGTTAATATGTTTTGCAGGCTTAGTGTACAAACTAAACTTATGAATGGGATACATACCAACCTTATAAAAAAATAATGAAATATAAACAATTATATCTTCATATAATCAATATCTCAAAAAGCTTTTTGAAACTAGATTACAAACTTGAATTAAAGAGGATACAACAAAACTTCAATGGTATCCCAAAAAAGCACTTTTTAACTAGAATACAAACCAGAATTAAAAAAGGATACAAACCCAAAACTACCAACTTCTTACTCTTTTTGATGAAAAATAACACCAATCACTATTTATTCTAGCATAAATTGAATACTAGATGAGAATACCTCTAGTAATCCTCTTTGAATCAGATATTGTTTTGTAGAAATTGAAAAGCCCCAACGGCTAAACCCTGGTTGAAATATAGAATAAGCACAGTAATGTAAACAAAATCATAAATTATATACAAAAAAACAACTAAAAATCAGCCTAATATATATTGAGGATTTATTACCTAAATCGATTTGTCTTTTTTAAGGAATGAAATTTGGTGATTGAAAAATGAAACGAAAGAAAGAGATAGAAGCTTGTGATAGAATGGTGAGGGAGTGATTGTTAAAATATGAGAAAGAAATATTATATTTTTAATTTTAAAAACTTTTAATATGAAAAGGGGATGAAAAGGCTAAATCAGGTTCAAAAAAGGAGTGAGAAATGATTCTATTCTAAATATTTAATATTTTAAACGAAAGATTAAAAATAAGTTGAGAAAAAAGGAATAAATTAGGATACTTTTAATTTGACATTTAATTAAAATATAGTTGTAATTTATAATTTCTTAAAATGCTAGCAATTTTTAATAAATAAGTTGAAAATCTTGACTATTTACATAATTTTTCCATTAAAATTTTGGGTCTTATCACTTTTTTTGTTGGTGTTCATTTTGTATTAGTATGCACTTTTCTTTTAGTATCAATAAAATGAGACTTTGGGCTCAAATATAAGTTAAAAAAATTACTAATCTAAATTAATTTATTTTCATTTTTTAAATGGGAGGCTCGAAATTCGACGGAATTTTTTTTTCAGTGGTCAATTTTATATATAACATATATCTAATATTTGAGTTGAAAATAAACTAAAATAAAATGTGGAAAGAAGCTTAATACAATCCAAAATTTACAATAAAATAAACGAAATAACATGATGACAAAGAAATGAGTAATTTTAAACAATAGCCAACTTAAGATGATAACCATAACAGAATCAAATGAAAAAAATGACTTAGACTAATAAAGCAACAAAAATGTCTAAGGTTGCTTGGTTCGTCCATGGTGGTGCTTACTTGAAGTAGTGGTTCGCGATGGTGTTTGCCGGAGACAAGGAAGGAGAGGGTTGGGGTTGTTTGGTGTGATGCAAGGGTTGGAAATGAGATTTCATGTCACAACCCTACCTCTTAGGTCATGATGGTGTCTATTATGTCCCGCGTACAGGCAAGACAACTTAGTGTCCATGTCAACCGCCTTGAATGAATGGTGATAAGATAACAACAACATATGATTACAATGAACCCAACCTCCTCAGGATCTCCAAGTCACCTGTACAGAGATACTGTAGGCTTAAATTAAGATATATATATCTACATACATAAACAAAATAGCATCTCCACATTCAGATCCAAACTACATATACAAGGCCATTGTCTAAATACAAAAGATGGACCACCAGACAGAAGGAGACTGCAGAATGTCTAGAGCTATTGATGCTCACCAATAGCTCCTAAATCATCAACGCATTCCTAACTTAGTGACTGCGGCTAGTACTTGGACTTATGTGATACCCCATAACTCTATCCTCACATGTACCTATGTTTCAAGCCTAATTTTTATATGTGCAAAGTGTATTACGATCATAAGAGACCTCTAGTACTTAGTCGAGTTCAAACCTTCCTATAAATTGAGTTTCTGGTGTTAGATTATTCAAGGGTCAACTTTAAATGATCATAACTCTTAGCACACAAAAAATTAGATGGACCATACCTATCAAATGAAAGCTATTTGAATTAGCTTTCCAACACAACTGGTTTCACCTCATTTAGAGTTTGGAGTCAAAAGTTATGACCGTTTTACTAAAGACTACCAGAGTAGAGTTGTTATACAAAACCCTATTACGGGTCATAGAATGAAGTAGGGCCCGTCTTTTGACTCATGGGAAATAGTCCTGAAACTTCAATTTCTGATTCCAAACTTAATGAACCCCTGTACGAGTTGTAGAACCTTTTACGAGCCGTAGAATGGGCTCGTAAAAGTGAACCAGAGACCCCAAAATTGGCCAAAACATTATGGAGGGTTCCCTACAGGCCGTGGAGCTTTCTACGGGCTGTAAATGGGACCATATGTGGCTTTTGATAGCTTCTTAAGAAAGATTATTTTGGTCTTTTCCCACCCTTACAAAGCCTAGGATTGATATTTTTACACCTAGATAAAGCCCTAAATATGTTAGTTTGACACTTTTACGCTAAATCACTCTCTAATGTAGAGCTAAGGTTTCAAGAGAGAAAGAGGCTAGGGTTTGAAGACCAACTTGAGAATTCTTCCATGATACTTCAAGTTTCAAAACTTTCAGATATGTAAGGCTAATCAAAACGCGAATTCTGTTCTTCCATGTAGCCTATAACATGGATTGATGGTGATGTGAGTATTAAGTCTCCCATGAATGTTTCTTGAATGTTTTTATTAAAATCTAATGTATTTCTACATAATCTTACATGAATTACTATTTTTACGATTTAATTTTCTTGAATTTGATGATTTTATCTTACTACATAAACCCTAGCATGATTTCTTATTATTTTCACATATTTTACTTATATGAGAATATTCTGAACCTAAAGAGTCAATGTAATCCCTAAATAATCTAATTCTATGTTTATTCTCCTAAATGCTATAAGTTAGAATGATGCATGATTGAGTCCTTATGAGTCAAGAACTGAATCTCAAAATGATGAAACCAAAGGGTTGATAGTTGATGTGATGAGTTGAGTTGATAGATGTCTAATGAGACTAGATGATTGAGTTAACCATAGAGTTGATGTCTTATGAGCACATTGAGTCTTGGGAGGAGTATTGAGTACCAAATTGGGTAAGAATAAGTCCAACTCGAACATAATAACTACGCAGGCGGCGTAGGAGAACATTGGACCATAAAACCCGATATTTCCTATTGTCTCAAAATGAGGACTTGATGTTCCTAATTTTGGATCCATTGATGGGATGTCCTATACCCTTGGAAAGGTATTGGATGGATGTGGCAATGACATTGCTTCATTATATTATCATCGGATCATAAGTGATGGTTGTTGATTAGAGAAACTCCCAAATAGGCCTTGGTAGTACTCTGTGTAGATGAGACGTAGATGATGAATGAGTAGTCATTGTATAAATTACATTCTTAAGTAGTCATTGTATAAATTACATTCTTACTTTAAACTCTTGACATGATGATTGAGTTTTCTATCTCTTGAGTTGAGCTATTTAAGTTAATGTTGTTCTTTCTTATATATATTTCTTTTTGCCATTTTACATACTTGTACATTTCATGTACTGATGTCCATTTGGGTATGCATCTTTTCATGATACAGAGACATGTACTAGTGGTCATTAGCAGACACCCCGTTGAGGGACTATTTTGTTTCTAGTTGATTGGTGTGCCCTTTCCTACACTTAGAGGACATTATGTTTTCATTCTAGCTTGAGTTAGACTCATCTTATTCTATTTTGAGGTATCCATGGGTTTGTCATTGACACCATTATTCAGATGTTTTAGAGGCTTCATAGACTATACTATTGATATGATTATTGGATATTATTATTGACTAGTTTCTTTCACTCTAGTCTTACTCAATAGATGGATAGGTTGTTTGGCCTTGGTACTTTATTTATCATTTGTCATCTATTTTCTTTAAGTATTCTTATTCATGGATGTCTTCCGCTATTAGAATGTGATTGAATGAATGTGATGAGGCTGAGTGGTTTGCTTAGGGACTAGCAATAGTCTTTGAGTGCCAGCCACACCAAGGGTACCCTCCCGAGGCGTGACAAACTTAGTATCAGAGCACAGAGTTCAAGAGTCCTAGGGAGTCTATGAAGTCATGTCTAGTAGAGCCTTGTTTATGGGTTTGTTGTGCTTCACACTTTATAAGAAGGAGGCTATAGGACATTAGGAATGATTACACTTCTTTCTTATTCTAATTCATGTGATAGAGTTAAACTCTATGAAAGCTCTCTTCTAATTCGTGCATTACGCATTTACAGAATTATGATTATGCTTCTAAAAAGAGCTGATAAAGGAATAGCGTATCTGTCTAGAAGAATGCTAACCAACCGAAGTCCCAGAATCAGGATAGACCCATAAGCCCAACCATCCTTGTCGTGCAGCAACCACAAGTTGACACTAGCAATCCTAAGCTTTGACAGGCTATCCATACTTTGGACCAGGTTGTGATAGCACTGGTTTCCTGATAAAGAGCAGGCAGGGTGTTCGAAATACATCCAGGGTTTGTGAGTTCTTGAGGATGAACCTGTCGAAGTTTAAGAGGTCGAGGAGAAATAAGAACAAGAGTCGCTTTCAAATAGAACCTCGTAACTTTAGAGCATACGGTCGTAACACCCGATGAAAAGACTAAAGCATCCCCAAAATTGACCTTGCATTTAATGCAGCTTCACTTTCTCCATTTGCAAATTCGAGATTGGATTTGCGATCAGTGAAAAAAATTGAGTCGGAAAATGGTCTCGACTCGACTTTAACGCAATTGAGTCAAATTATTTTCTTCCAAAAAATTCCAAAATAGTGGGATTTCTGCTCCCCTTCTGCGATGCGCTAGGGAAGAAGATTCCCACTTGTTTTTTTGGTGATTTCGACGTAAACTGGAAATTTGCAAAAATCAGGAAATGTCGCGCACTTGTACACATTTCTGTTGATTTTTTTCTTTTATTTGGGAAGGGTAGTTTCGACCTTTCCCACACCCTATAATCCTAAATTAGTCAGTTTTAAATCTAAATTAGACCCTATACGCATAAGAAATCACTTTTATTCATTCAAAAACCTCTTAAGAAACTCAAGCGTAAGAAAATCAAAACGTTTGTTGGGGCTCAAGAATTCCTTCAACCCTTCAAGAATTCTTTCCCCAGGTATGTAAGGCCACTCTAAAAACTATTTTATGGTTATTTTAGAAATTGTGTGCTAGTTTTCATCCATGTATTGGTCAATACAAGTTGAGATAAGAATTCATGTATTTTGTGAAGTTTATTAAAGTTCCATTCACACGTATAGATTCTTAATAAAGCATTATGATTCTTGATTCTTTACTTGTTATTTAAAGTATTACTACTAAGATTTATAGCCATGAATGGTCTTCTATAAATTTCATATGGGTTTCATGAACACCCATAAAACTTATAGTTTTAGATAAATTTAATAATCATTTTTCTTGAACTATTTTTACACTTTAATTGAGTAACCCATAAGTTTGAGAATACTTGAGAAGATACTAATTTCAATCAAGTTACAGAAGCTTAGATGAGAAAGTTAAATTAGTAAGTTGGGCTAAGTCCACGAAAGATCAGATTTTGAGAAATTACTTTCTTTAAGCTATGAGCTATATAGAAATCGTTTTTGGGAGTAGTATTGAACATTGATATGAGTGAGAGTAGAAGAATTACTTGAACTCATAAACAATGTAGCCAGCATAGGATAGGCTTGTACCTAGGTACATTCATTATTAGCCATCGAGATGGCCCAGTTTTAGGATGGATCCACTCCCCTAGTTCTTCGCCCCCTACCCCGGCAAAGTATAGGATGGCTCTGGCAGCATGGGCAAGACATTTTATCACCATGAAGCTCATAGTGGTGGTTTTCGATTAGAGAAACTCCCCAAGCTAAGAAGATATGTTTTACTTACCAGTTTTCATCATGTTAATTTCAGCATACAAAGTATTTATTATTATGTTACTTCATTCTGAGTTATGTTTATGCCCTTGGAGAAAATTTATATCATCTTGAGTTACTATTTTGGCCATCTTACTTACTGTATATTCCATGTACTGATGTCCTTAGGACATGCATTATTTTATGATGTAGACGCAGGTGATAGAGGTCCCCAGCAGCCGCTTCGTGGAGAACTAGATTGCTTCCAGTCATTGGTGAGGCCTCTTCTCAGTTAGAGGCTTTTAGGTTCACTTATATTTTATTTCAATATTTATTTCAGTGCTGGCTACTTTGGGCCTGTCCCAGTAGTCCTTTCAAACAACTTTAGTAGAGGTTCCATGGATTATGTGTTAGTATTCTAGTTCTGGTTTATTTCAGTTAATACTTGAGAACTTTTTCACTTAGTTTATGCAGACATTCTCGTTTTAGCTTGTTACTTTTATAGCCTTTCCACAGTGTTTAAGTCTTCCAATGAGTAAGCATCCTATCCAAGTGGTTTTCTCGGGACTAGCAATGGTTCTGAGTGCTAGTTACGTCTATGGTGTATGCTTGGGGCTTGACAAACTTGGTACCAGAGCACAGAGTTCAAGAGTCCTAGGGAGTCTATTGAACCGTGTCTAGTAGAGTCCGTACTATGGGTGTGAAGCATGCCACATCTATAATGGGAAGGCTACTGGACATTAGGAAGCATCACCATTAATTGTTATTCTTTTTCTCGTGCTTCATAGTATATCTCTATTAAGTCCCTTCTGACTCGTGTGTTCACGCTGTGTTTTTCAGATCATGCCTCCTCGCAGAGCTAACGAACAAGCAAGGGGTAGAGGGCGCCAAGCCAGGAGAAATGAAAACCAGCCTGGTCGAATTCCTGAGGGACCTAGAGGTCCAGCTATTCTTGTGGAGCAGCCACAACATGCAGACATCTCCAATGCAGAGCTTCGCCAGGCCATTTAGACTTTGACTCAGGCGGTCACTATAGAGGAAGGTCGCCAGGGAGATGGCAGAAATGATAGGTCAGATATGGCTAGGGTTCGGGAGTTCCAGGTTATGAACATATGTGATGCGGAGAGGGTTAAGTTGGCTGCCTACCAGCTCTAGGGGTAGCTAGACTCTGGTTTGATCAATGGGAAGGAAGAAGGGAAGATGGGGCGCCAGCTATTTGTTTTGGGCGGTGTTTGAGGAGGCCTTCTTGGGATGGTACTTTCCCGGAGAGATGAGGCGGCTAAGGTAAGGGAATTTCTAAATCTAAAGCAGGAGAATATGAAAGTACGGGAGTACAGCTTCAAGTTTACTCAGCTATCCCATTATGCTCCAACTATGGTGGCAGATATGCGTACTAGGATGAATCTTTTTATGTTAGGGGTCTCTCGAATGACTAAGAGAGAGAGCAGGAATACGATGTTGATTAAGGATATGGATATATCCCACTTGGTGACTTATATACAGCAAGTAGAGAAGGAGAAGATGCAGGATTGGGAAGAGTTTAGGAGTAAGGCGGCCAAGACATCAGGCCAGGAGACAAGTAAGAGTGGGGCTAGGGGTGGAAATTCACTCATCCTTTCAGCTTAAGACAGCCAGACCAGCCCCTTCATTCGCTAGTGCACCTTCACCGAGAGTCAGGATTGAGTATGGATAACAGGACTGTAGGTTCCAAGATAGCCAGTCACAGGGTAGCATAGCTCAAGGATTAAATTGTTATCCTACTTGTTGTAAGTGTGGTAGGTCCCATCCTGGAGAGTGCCTTATGGACACAAATGGTTGTTTCAAACGTGGTCAGGTGGGGAACTTCTTGAAGAATTTTTCCACACGGAAGCAGAATATGAGAGATAATAGATCACAGTCTGTTTCTTCAACACCATAGGGTAAGCCACCTCATAGGGGCACTACAACAGGAGCAAGCAGGGACATAAACCGCTTGTATGCCATGGGCACTAGACAAGATCAGGAGAACTCACCAGATGTGGTTACGGGTATGCTCAAAATCTTTACTTATGATGTTTATGCATTATTAGATCCAGGAGCCACATTGTCATTTATAACCCCATATGTAGCTGTGAAGTTTGAGGTCAATCCAAAATGCCTTATCGAGCCTTTCAGTATTTCTACTCCTACTAGAGAGTCTATTCTAGCCCAAAGTATCTACAGGTGCTATCCAGTCGCCATTTATCATATGAGTATTGTAGCTGATTTGGTGGAGTTAGACATGGTAGATTTTGATGTCCTAGGCATGGATAGGCTTCATGCTGAGTATGCCTCCATAGATTACAAAATCAAGGTAGTCAAATTTCAGTTTCCTAATGAACCAGTCTTAGAGTGGAGTGGTAGCTCAATTTTTTCTAAGGGTCTGTTTGTCTCATATCTTAAAGCCAGAAAGCTAATTTCCAAAGGGTGTACATACCACCTAGTTAGAGTTCAGGATTCTTGTGCCAAGGCACCATCTCTTCAGTCTGTTCTAGTTGTGAATGAGTTCCCTTAAGTCTTTCCTGAGGATATTCCTGGAGTCCCTCCTGATAGGGAGATAGACTTTGTGATAGACACTCTTCCACATACTCAGCTCATATCCATCCCTCCATACCGAATGGCTCCTTAGGAGCTAAAAGAGTTAAAGTCGCAACTAAAAGATCTGTTAGATAAGGATTTCATTAGACCAAGCATCTCGCCTTAGGGTGATCCAGTCCTTTTCGTGTGTAAAAAGGATGGTTATCTTCGGATGTACATAGATTACCTTCATATGAACAAGATCACCATTAAGAACAAGTATTATCTTCCCAGAATTGATGACTTATTCGATCAGCTTCTAGGTGCTACCTATTTTTCCAAAATATGTCTCAGATCAAGGTATCATCAGCTTAAAGTTAGAGAGAGACACATTCCTAAGACAAGTTTCAGAACCCGTTATGGTCATTATGAGTTTTTGGTCATGTCCTTTGGGCTGACGAATGCACCAACTTTCACGGATCTTATGAACAGGTTGCTGAGGCTGTACCTAGATATGTTAGTTATTGTGTTCATAGATGATATGCTGATATACTCTCATAGCAAGGAGGAGCATGCATAGCATCTTAGAATTATCCTTCAGACCTTTAAGGATCAACAACTATATGCTAAATTCTCTGTTAGTTCTGTTTGGCATCTGTGGCATTTCTGGGGCATATTGTGTCTAGTAAGGGTATCCAAGTTGATCCCCAAAAGATTGAGGTAGTAAGGAATTGACCAAAGCCCACAACTCCCATAGAGCTAAGGAGTTTTTTGGGCTTTGCAGGTTACTACAGACGGTTTGTAGAGGGTTCTTCTATCTCAACTCCCTTGACTAAGCTGACTCAGAAGAAGACCAAGTTCGAATGGTCAAAAGCTTGTGAGAAGAGTTTTCAAGAGTTGAAAACTAGGCTGAGCACAACCCTAGTCTTATCACTTCCGGAGGGAGGTGATGACTTCATAGTATATTTTGATGCTTCCAAAGTTGGCATGGTCTATGTAATGATGCAGAGAGGCAAGGTGATTGTATGTGCCTCTAGACATATTAAGATTCATGAAAAGAATTGCCAAACCCATTATCTTGAGCTTGTTGTGGTGGTGTTTGCTCTAAAGATATGGAGACACTATCTATATAGTGGGCACGTGGATGTATTCATGGACTACAAGAGCTTGCAGTATGTATTCGCCTAGAAGGAGTTGAATTTGAGGTAGAGGAGATGGTTGGAGTTGCTAAAAGACTATGACATGAGTATCCTCTATCATACAGGTGAAGCTAATGTAGTTACTAATGCTCTTAGCAGGGTGACCATGAGGAGCACGAGTCACTTTGAGGATGAAAAGAAAGAGTTAGCTAAGAAGGTACACAAACTAACTCGTTTGGGAGTGCAGATTGTAGATTCTGACGAAGGTGGTGCCATTATCAGAAATGGGTCAGAGTCATCCTTAGTGGTGGAAGTAAAAGAAAAGTAAGACAAGGATCCCATCCTTCTCCAATTGAAAGAAGATGTTCAGAAATAGAAGGTGTTAGTATTTGCAAAAGGGGGAGATGGTGTCCTGAGATACCAAGGCAGATTGTGTGTGCCAAGTGTTGATGGCCTTAGAGATAGGATCTTGGCTGAGGCTCATAATGCCAGATACTCTATCCACCCTGGTACAACAAAGATGTGTAGAGATTTGCGGGAAGTTCATTGCTGGGGTAGTATGTAAAGGGACATTGTAGAGTTTGTGTCTATATGCCCAAATCGCCAGCAAGTTAAGGTAGAGCACTAAAGGCCTTGTGGTGTAGTCCAGAACATAGAGATTCCAGAATGGAAATGGGAGGTGATTAATATGGACTTCATAATAGGCTTACCTCGATCCCGCAGACAATATGATTCGATATGGGTCATAGTGGACAGAATGACCAAGTCAGCCCACATTCTACCTACCAAGACAACTAATTCAGCTGATTATGCCAGACTTTATCTTAAGGAGATTGTTAGGCTACACGAGGTCCCTATATCCATTATTTCAGACTGAGAAGATCAGTTTACAACGTAGTTTTGGAATTCGTTTCAGAAGGGGCTTGGTATGAAGGTGAATCTTGGTACAACTTTCCATCCGCAGACAGACGGGCAAGCAGAGCGAACTATACAAAACTTGGAAGAATGTTGAGGGTGTGTGTGATAGACTTTAAAGGTAACTGAGATAATCATTTACCCTTGATTGAGCTCTCTTATAATAATAGTTTCTAGGCCAGCATACAGATAGCACCGTTTGAGGCCCTTTATGGGAGAAGGTGTAAATCACCCATTGGGTAGTTTGAAGTTGGTGAGACAGGGTTGATAGGACCTGATCTAGTCTATCAGGCTATGGAAAAACTGAATGTTATCCAAGAGAGGTTCAAGACAGCTCAGAGCCGACAAAAGTCTTACATGGATGTTAGAAGGAGAGACTTGGAGTTTGAGGTAGGTAATTGGGTGTACCTGAAGGTATCTCCAATGAAGGGAGTTATGAGATTCGGGGAAAAGGGGAAGCTCAACCCACGATATATAGGGCCTTACTAGATCCTGAGAAGAGTGGGTGTTGCTTATAAGTTAGAGTTACCAACAAAATTAAGTGCTATACATTCGGTATTCCATATTTCCATGCTTAAGAAGTTCTTGGGAGATCCCTCTCTAGTTGTCCCAATTGAAAGCGTTGGAATTAAGGATAACTTGTCATATGAAAAGATCCCAGTGCAGATATTAGATCGGCAAGTTCATAAATTGAGGACCAAGGAGATAGCTTTGGTAAAGGTTTTATGGAGGAATCAATTCATTGAGGAAGCTACATGGGAGACAGAGGAAGATATGAAGGCCAAGTATCGAAACTTGTTCATTGGCCTAAATGAGGATCTTGAAGGTAAACTTCCATAATCTATCTTGAAGATTTATGTTTTATAAGTTCGGTAATCTTGTGGTTTGAGCTAACTTTTGTTCACATCGTTATCATTTAAGGACGAATGATCTCAGGGAGGAGATATTGTAACACCCAGTGAAAAGACTAAAATACCCCTAGAAATGACCTTGCGCGTAACACGTCTTCCCTTGCTCCATCTGCAAATTCGAGACCAAATTTGTATTCAGTGTGAAAAACTGAGTACGAAAATGGTATCGACTCGACTTTAACGCAACCGAGTCAAATTATTTTTTTCCAAAAATTCCAAAATAGTGGGCTTTCCACACCCCTTCCGCAGTGCGCCAGGGATGCAGATTCTCACTTGTTTTTTTTTTTTGTGATTTTGATGTAAACTAGAAATTTGCAAAAATTAAGAAATTAACATAGGGCAAATTTCTTCTGATGTTTTTTTTTATTTGGGAAGGATAGTTTCGATCTTTCCTACACCCTATAATCCTAAACTAGTCTGTTTTAACTCTAAATTAGACCCTATACGCGTAAGAATTCACTTTCATTCGTTCAAAAACCTCTCATGAAACTCAAGCGTATGAAAATCAAGAACGTTTGTTAGGGCTCAAGAATTCCTTCAATCCTTCAAGAATTCTTTCCCCAGGTATGTAAGGCCACTCTAAAAATATTTGTATGGTTACTTTAGAAATCGTATGCTATTTTTTATCCAAGAATTGGTCTGTACAAGTTGAGACCAAAATTCATGTATTTTGTGAAGTTTATTAAAGTTCCATTCACACGTACAGATTCTTGATAAAGTATTATGATTCTTGTTTCTCGACTTGTTATTTAAAGTATTACTACTAAGATTTATAGCCATGAATGATCTTCTATAAATTTCATATGAGTTTCATGAACACCCGTAAAATTTATAGTTTGAGATAAGTTTAATAATCATTTTCTTGAATTATTTTTGCACTTTAGTTGAGTATCTCATAAGTTTGAGAATACTCAAGAAGATACTAGTTTTCAATCAAGATACAGAAGTTCAAATGAGAAAGTTGAATTAGTAAGTTGGGCTAAATCCCCAAAAGATTAGATTTTGAGAAATTACTTTCTTTAAGCTATGAGTTATGTAGAAATTATTTTTGGGAGTAGTATTGAGCACCAATATGAGTATATGAGTGAGAATAAAATGAAGTACTTCAACTCATAAACTATATAGCTAGCATAATATAGGATTGTACCTAGGTACATTCCTTATTAGCCACTGAGATGGCCCAGTTTTGGGATGGATCCAATCCCCTAGTTTTTCGTCCCCTACCTTGGTAAAGTATGAGATGGCTTTGGCAGCGTGGGCTGATGCTATATCACCACGAAACTTATAGTGGTGATTGTCGGTTAGAGAAACTCCCCAAGCTAAGAGATATGTTTTACTTAGCAGTTTTCAGCATGTTAATTTCATTATACAAAGTATTTATTATTATTTTACTTCATTCTGAGTTATGGTTATGCCCTTTGTGAAATATTATATCATCTCGAGTTACTATTTTGGCCATCTTACATACCATACATTCTACGTGCTGACGTCCTTAGGACATACATCATTTCATGATGTAGACGCAGGTGACAGAGGTCCTCAACAGATGCTTCATTGAGAATAGACAGCTCCTAGTCATTAGTAAGCCCTCTTCTCAGTCAGAGGCTCTTGGGTTCACTTATGTTTTAGTTCAGTATTTATTTCAGTTCTGGCTACTTGGGGCCTGTCCCAGTAGTCCTTTCAGACAACTTTAGTAGAGGTTCCATAAACTATGAGTCAGTATTCTAAATCTGATTTATTTCAGTTATTACTTGAGAACTTTCTCACTTAGTTTATGCAGATAGTTCTCATTTTAGCTTGTTACTTTTACAACCTTTCCACAGTGTTTAAGTCTTCCGCTGAGTAAGCAGCCAGGCCAAGTGGTTCACTTGGGACCAGTAATTATTCTGAGTACCAGTTACATCTAGGGTGTAGGCCCGAGGCATGATAGGGATCTCAAAGCAGGCTGGTGTCTGTCAAGGTTCCCAATGCAAGTCACCTTGTGACACGTGTGGGAAACTTCATTAGGGGAAATATCACAGAGGGAGTGTTGGATGTTACAAGTGTGGCCTAGTGGGTCACCTTCGGAGGTAATGTCCTAAGTAGGCCTACAAAGCTCAAGCTTCTACACTGACACCTACAGTTAGAGGAAATAAGAGAGGTGCTACTTTTGGCCCGAATAGGGTCGTAGACTAGCTGTATGTTGTGGGTGGTTGTCAAGATCGGGAAGATTCCCCAAATATCTCCCCAGACGTTGTGATGGGTATGATTAGAGTATTTACTTGCTTTTGATGTTATCCTTGAGAGAGAAACTTAGTCTCCAAATAGTGTAATGTTGCCACTAAGAGTGTAACTTAGGGTCTTGTAAACCATAAGTAGAGATATCATTCCAGAGCTTGAATGATGATAACAGAAATAAAAGGACGAGAAAGTGAGAGTGATAGTTGATTGAGGCTTGTAACTAGAGTTATTATCTATTAGGTAAGTAATGGGGTGATGAGTCGACTGCTATAAGTTTTGATGAAAGAGTCGTAAGTATCCTATGACTTTCATGATGAGGTAATAGAGAAAGAGTTATTGTTATAATATGTTAGTGTGTGCTCAAAATAGAAGGAGGTTTATGTTGATGTGTTATAATATTCATACTATTGAGGGTGAAGTATAGATGTTGAATAGGGGAACAAAGTGCTTTCAATGTGATAGATCTAAATTAGACTTATGATTCTGAAGTAAGGGCCCATGAGATTCATAGATTATGAGCTTAGTTAGATAAGGAGGTATAGTGAATAAGTGAGTGGTACTGAGTTGTGAGAAGGTGATGTGTTGATTGAGTATTCACTATGAGATTTTAGTGAGCCTATGTTCTCAAATTTTTACCTAGTGGTTATAAGTTGGTAAGATGTGAGAAACGTGTATGATGCACCTATTAGTATTAGACTCTAATCTTGAATTTTGGAGTAGTGTGAAAGAGGAGACAGTATTGTGACAGTGATAGCCTTGGTTGGAGATTTACTCTAAGAGGTTCCCCATTATGTGTATTTGAGATTAACATGTTGGCTTACAAGAAATATGATGTGGTGAGTACTGCAAGGTACCATAGATAAAATTAGTGAATTGAGGATGAAACACTTGATAAGAAGAGGCTTAAGATATGTATCCATGATAGCATAAAGTTGTGTAAGGCTTTAAGTTATGACTGCATAAGAATCTAAATATTATATTTGAGTTGTCAATGTGCAGTAGGTTGATGTAAACATTTTTTTGTCATCCAGAGTCATTAAGTCAATTGGGGCTTATGGATAGATGATGATGAGTTTTCCATTATAGTCCAAGTCTTATATGGATGAATTTATGGGAGCATAGAAGTTGAGGGTTAGCAAGAAAAAATATGATGCTAGATTGTAAGAGTTGTAGAAAGTGGTTATGACACCATTAAGAGCAACAAATATAGAAAGATGTTGTAGAGATAGGAGGAAGCTAAGAGTGGTATCTTTGAAGAGAGTCTCAATGACTATTATATATATGCGGCCATAGCATAGTAGAAGAGTTTAAGATGTTCTTGTGGATAATGATTCCCTGACCAGGTCGAGATGTGCACTTATAGCTTAGTAAAGGGAATTGATTTAAAAATCTAGGGAGATAACTTTTGAGCTAAGGGGGATATGATGAGGTGATAAACTAAAGTAGATAATGAGTTTTTG
Organism: Solanum clarkiae; assembly: GCA_011800125.2. Classification (NCBI taxonomy): domain Eukaryota; kingdom Viridiplantae; phylum Streptophyta; class Magnoliopsida; order Solanales; family Solanaceae; genus Solanum; species Solanum clarkiae. Next base: position 2,133 of record JAABOM020115841.1, on the reverse strand, counting down.
ATAGTGATAGGTTGATCAAGATGAGACATCAATTCTTTGCCATCTCATATATTCCTTATACTTCAGCTGAGATGATACTTTTTTCCCATCTGGTGTCTGATTTCCATGTCCATGGCCTAGTTCTCTCATGTACCACATGTTGATTCTCGTTCAAGTTGAGTTTCGAAGATGAGAACCGATAACATCATTCATCAATCTTGATCTTACCTCATGGATCTAAGATTTTCCAGCCTTATGTTGTACTAGATATGACTTGAGTTTTACACTATGTATAGTTCTGTAAACTCAAAAAAAGTCTTGATAGACGAGGGAGATCGTGCTTTATTATAAATGTCCTCAGATAAGTTTTCTCAAATGAATCTTGATAGAAATGTTGATAATAGTAGAAGAATGATGCTTGAAGAGAGAGAATGAGTGTTCTTGATTCTGATAATGATGTGATACCATTTCCTTTCAAGGTTAAAGATGTGGAAGAGGAGTTTAGAGAAATCTTGATGAGTCTATTAGATAGGTAAAAGAATATTAGTGTCTCTCATGATAAGAGAGTTCATACGATTGAGAGTGTAGATTTGCTATGGTAGGCTTGAAGATTCTCAAGTGATATTGACCTTAAAGAAGCCATAAAGTGGTTAGTGTGATAGGCTTGAATGTGTGGTTGCCAAGATGGGAGTGTATCAAAGTGATGAGAACGAGCAGAATTCTTTAAGTAAAGGTCACTATAGGGATAAAAAATAGATTTTGAAGGGTTAGATTGGTGTAAGTATGATCATCTTAGGACTATCACTTTAGGACTTAGATTTAGTCGTGAACGGACAAGAGGATATGGTTAAGTAGAGAGTTGAATAGGAGCTATAAGCTTAAATTGATGGAGTGTAGTACTATGAAAAAGAGTGTAGTTGAGAGGAGGCGCTGATCTTGAGAGTATCCATAGAGTCATGTGTATCACAATGGTCCTATCCTCAATTAGAGTTGATGACTTCCTTCTTGAGTTTGAATAATTGATTATCTAGGAGTTCAAATGATTCAAATTGATTGAGCTTAGATGAATTTTATGATAATGATTCTTTTCTACTCTCTGAGTTACTTTCCCATTATTCAGTTGAGTTCTTTTCTTTAAGTTGATGTTCTTCTTTAGTCTATGAGTATTTGAGTATGCATGTCTTTAGTTTTATTCATTCCTAATTATGATATTAGAGGTAGTCTTTCAGTTCTAAATCTGGGTTGAGGTTGATTTCTAGAGTACGAGTATTCGAGTACCTGAGTATTTGAGTTCATTCTTGATAAGTCTCCTAGTTTCTCATCATTCGAGGATGAATGATCACAAGTGGAAGACACTGTGTCACAGCCCAATCTAGGGTCGTGACCAGTGCCCGGTAGGGGCACTTAGACACATACTAACCCGAACTTCCCACTTTAACCGTTCTAGAAACCTACCGAAATTTCGATAGAGTTTGCTCTGTTTTAGTGACTAATCCCACCTGCAAGTTAAGATCTAATAGCTCCCCAGACAACGATACAACTGTACATAAATATAAATGTGGGCCGACAATGTCTCCGCTGTGGTCCTGCCGCCTAACAAACATGTCATACATACATAATGCGGTCTCGCCGCCTGATCGAGTACCAAAATTATACAACACACCACCTATCCCAGTATCACTCGTATACCCGTGACCCACTGGTATCCACAGACCTCTAGACACAAACACTGAACAGAACACATACATTAATACGTTTACAAAATAGGAAAACACAAGAAGCTACCAAAGTTGGCTCCTGAAGCAAAAAGGGGCGTTGTGGCTGAAACTGGAGGTCCTAAGCAGGAGGGTCTCGCAGCTGCTCGTCGGTACCTGCGGGCATGAACGCAGCCCCCCCCAAAGGAAGGGATCAGTACGAAAGAAGTACCGAGTATGTAAAGCAGGAAGTACATAAAATCGATAGAACTCATAAGCTGGAAAAAATAAGGTAAACATGCATAAATCAAACCTGTTGCAGATATCGAATAGAAATCTTTTCTTTTCTCTTTTCTTTTAAAACACAAGAAAATTATGTAGAGCGGACGGGAATGATGGCTATCTCAACATCCGCGCCATCCACAGCATCACTCCAGAAGTTTAACCCGTAATCTCCGTC
>JAABOM020115814.1:0-63945 GCA_011800125.2 Solanum clarkiae | reverse complement strand
TCGTTACTAACTTGGAGTGGCTGTGGTTTCCCTCAAATATTTAGCTACAGTATATTAAGCAATAAGACTAGTATTAGTAGCAACATAACACTTCTAGAAAGTCCAATATCATAAAAACGATCACCCGGACAGCAAGCTTTCAACTAATGACGCAAGGACTTTTCTTCAACTTTTTCACTTATAAACATATTTTCTGACAACCATTCTCATGTACATGTCATGTAAATCTCATTTTCTGACCCTGAACAGTCCTAAAACATCCCACAAGGCACAATGAATAATAATTCATCGCAACATACAAACAAGCGGCATAATGTTACATCCTTTCACCAAACCTCGACGCCAACAATCCCAAACTTATCTTAACTTTTCCTAGATTGTTTTCAACACTTTTACCACATAAAACCAGTCTTAATATAGTCCTAAAATAGTCCCAAAAAGGTTAAGGTCGTGTAACAACATATTATAATTTTCAGCTTCCAAGTTTATTTTAAAAGTGAAACTACTATGTTGTACAACAACTCATATTTGTGGACTGTAAAAGTGGTGCAGCAGCTTAATTACATGACTAACCACCTATATATTGTTAAAATATAAGTCTTATGTTGTATTTTCTCTAATCAATTAAAGAAAATCCTCTTGAAAAATAAGAAATATTCACAACAATACTTAGGATACATGCTGTCCAGAATTTTCCAGCTTAACATAATAGTTTATACTTCTTGTTTTACATGAAGAAACCATACTAGCAATATCTATAACTTTAACCATGTTAAGAACATCAAATTCTCTTCATAATAAAGTCCAAAAATCATATATAAGTCACCAAAATAAAAGGCAAGTGTGTAGTAACTTTCTGGACACTAGCTGTCCAGAATTTCCAGCAAGTTTCCAGCAAAGATACTATCATATACTTCTTATTTTCCATGAATAAATCTTACTAAATACATAAATATAATTGCTTACCTTTGTCTTATATGTTCTGGATTCCCTTCAAAAACCTTAGACAATTGTGTTTGTAGCTTGGTGAAGTGAAATATAGAGAAGACAAATGACTTTAAGAAAGCTGAAACTTTATTTCCTAGTAGAATGACTTAGTGCTGCACTTAGCCTATTTTTAAAGATCAAATTGGCCAACTTTGTCTTCTAAGTTTGACCTGATAATGACACCTATTAATGGTCTATTATTGCAGCATCTTATCCTCTAAAATTGGGCTTAATTGGGTCTTAAATATGATGGACCTATGCTGCCAATTTTCAGCTTTCTTTTTAATTTGTTTTGGGTCCAAATGGCCAAGTTGTTTGTAGAGTACTTAGGATGTTTTTAAACTCTTATTGGACTGAAAATAAGGTCCATTTGTGATACTAAAACATGGGCTAAAGTTACACCCTTAACATGGAATTTATTCATAATCGAACTTGAATAAATTTGGTGTCGAGCCTCGTCTCCGTTTGGCTATCTATTATAAGTAGGTGACTCTCCTACTAAATTATTAATTCATACAATAACCTCAATTATTTACTTACTTTAGGGCTGATATATCCTCAATCGAACACCAACGCAAATATACCATCAACCCTCTTAAGCATTTAGAATCACATATCGCCCATTAACATGAGATTCAAGCACTTGCAAGAATTGATGCTAATTTGACCAAACCATAATATGATTCATTTACATAGCATTAGTACATGTAAAATGTGAGGTGTTACACTAGATTTGGAGTAATTAAAGAAATTTGGATGAATTAATCAACTTACTTCTAGAAAGGGGAGTTTTGATGTAAAAACAATAGTTTCAACCTAAACTAAGATAAAAGTCAATGTACGTACCGCTGATTCAATGAGAGAAGTAACTAGGGTATTGTGTTTCCTATAAATTCCTAACGCAGTATAACCTAATAATTATAACCTTTTCTAATGTGTAGATGCAGAACTGGTAAGTTATGTTCTCCTTATTCCTTGGCCCGACAACAATGCAAATTTCACCATGCAACTTGGGTCGTCTAAGGATTTCGCATTGCTAACCCTTACCTTGTCCCAGCACAACCAACCCTTGGGTTGTTCAGGTTGATTAGACGAGTGTGATCACGTCAAATCTTGTTATCTTATCCCTTTTCCCATTCATTATCCCCCTAGACCTATGAGTAAGAATAAGGCAATTTTTAACATTAGCCACCATTAAAAAGTATGCAAAATGAAGAGATAAATAATACATGAATCCACACTTTCCAAAGACTATAAATTATTTGGTTTTTACTTTGTTAGTTCTTCATGGTTCTCACAACCCTAGTTTTGGGTTTAGCTACTCATATTCACTGTAGATGAAGAAATCATGATATAAATTAGCATAATTAAACACTTACAACAAAGAATTGAAGAACAAAAAGTCCAAAATCTTTACATAAATCAAAATATAAAACTTCAAATATGAGTGCAAGAATGTCTCCTTAAATCTCTAAGAACAATCTAAAATAAAGCAATAATATTAATTCTGAAGTTATGTACATCTAAAAATATCTAAAAACCCTATTTGTAATAAAAGAAAACTAGTTAGGAAAACTAGATTCAGGGCCTTCTATAAGGTAAGTTACGGATCGTGATTGCTTTTATGGCTCGTGGAAGGGTCTCGTACTCTGTATCTCCAAAATCCTCCTATAGTTTATGAACAACTTTTCATGGACCATGGATTGACTTACGAACCATAAGTGCCTTCGTCCTATTAATTTTCAGCAATTTGTCAAATCTCTGGGCCTTCCTTTCACAAACTGGTATATGGGTCGTGAAATAAATCATGATCCATCCTGTTAATTCATAGTTTCAACTTCAGTAAAACATACCCTCACTGGTTCATAACTAGGAACTCTTAAACCATGGATTATAGATGGTCTCATATATCAATAAAAAGCTGCAACTTGTATAAATCATCACAAAAACTCCTCGGATCCTATAATCCTATAAAATTAATATAAAAACACATCAAATCTACTCAGATCACTTAGAGAACATATAAAATTCTAAGTTTAAAACATTAAAGTGTCATATATTGGCTGAAATGTCCCATAATCATAATTTTTATATATCTCAAAATTCGTGCGTAATTTTGAAAATTCGACATCATATTCTCGAACAGGGAGCAAAATTGAGTGAAAAATGGGTATAACACGGATTTTAGAAGACCCATAGTGAAAAATAATTTTCGCTAATTTACAATTTCTAGTGGCTGCCCGTGCCTTGGCCATGACGCGCCAGGGGCACAGAGTAGTGTATCTTGTCCTCCGCGTCTGGTCTGTATCGCGCCATGGCGCTGGCCAGTGTAATATTTTTCTTACATTTTCTATGTCAACCAAGGGCATTGGGGTCATAGCCTTATGCCCACTTAAACGTGAGATTATCCATACATAGCTATTTTTCAACTCTATAACTATCAAAACCCTCTCTCAAGCCTCTCTAATATTTTATCAATTCTCTCATTCAAATCTAAGGATTTCAACTCAATTTTGGGACTCAAGGATTCAATAAAAAATTTAAGTTTCCTTTAAGCTTGTCTTAAGAAAACCTAAGTTTAAGGTATGTAGGTTTCATCCAATGGGTCCTTTTCACCCATGGAGCCCAATCTTCTCTTTTTATAAAAATTACATGTTTTCAAGTTGTATTAACTATTAGTATCTCTTATCATGGATTATGAATATAAATTATGTTGGGGTTTTATGAAGTATTGATTGATTATGCATGACTCTCTATTTCAAACTTATTCTATGAATTGATTTTGTCCATTGAGACTATGCATGTTTTGAGCTATGAAACTATGAATTATCATGACCTATGAAACTATGAATTATCATGTAATTTAGGCTCAATTCTAGAGTTCAAACATGTTTATGAGCTACTCAAGTCATGTTATCATGTCTTTTACAAGTTATTCATATTATGACTAAGGTATGATTATTCCAAATATTCCATGGGATTAGACTTAGCATTGATTGAGGTTTAAGATGAGGGCTTGACTCAAGGGGTCCTTATATAAAGTCTTAGCCTCTAAACTATGTGCCACCATAGGATTATACATGATCTCTCTTATGGCTTTCTAGTGGATCCATCTAGTTATACCATACCTTGTCGAGGGGGTGACATGCCTAGATCACCTTGGTAAGGGGGTGACATGACTCAAATTATTTATTATATGGCTACCATGGCAAGTATACCATACCTTATCGAGGGGATGACATGCCTTGATCACTTTGTCGGGGGGTGACATGCCTCGATCACCTTAACAAGAGTGTTACATGCCTTGGATTCTATGTACTAGCTCGCTTGATCTATGTCGATTAAGGTCTCATCGTACACATGCATTATGTACTATGCAAGTTGAATATTTTATAAACATGTTTTACTACAAGTATTGATCATGCATGCCATATTGAGGTTATATATCCATTGCTTATGATTATGCATTTTGAATATATTGGCTTATGTCTTTGCTACATTGCATCCCACATACTTCGTACATTTAAATGTATTAATGCATACTCTATGCCTATATGATATCACCATGTAGGAACTGGAGCTCCTATCCTCCTCCACATGGCTAGTTCGGTTCGAGGAGAAAGCTTTGGTGAGTCCTCAATTTTGAGGACAAAATCAATTTACTTCATGTTATGTTGAGACTCCTTATTATGTTAAATACTTTTTATTACGGAAGTGAGATCGTGAAGTGTCTTGCCCCGCTCAGTTCCAAGTTAGAGCTGTTGTTGGATACTATATATGTATATGATATGAGCTTGACTCTTCTTATAATGCTATATTTATGAAAGGCTTCCCTTAGTCCCATTTCCCTTTTTAAAATGAGTCTTGTTTATGTCTATTCTACTTCAGGAACCAAGGATGTGTGCATGTTATGATCAAGAGACTTGTTTGGATTGTCTTCGGACTTCTCATTCGCTGTATCATATCTAGGCCCTATGCTTGGGTAGTGATATTGGCGGAACATCAACACGCTCAACTTAAAGTTGTTGCTTGTCCTGAAGCGACAGACTCAATCTAATATAAGCAGTATAACAAGTACATAGTCCGCAATCTCATGACATACATCATATCTCAATCAATCACATACACCCTTTCAAACTATCAATTCATATACAAGACAGTTATCAAATAATTCAAGTGGATTAATACATGACAGAGTAATTTTGACAGGCAAGATAATGTATATAAGCAACAGTCATCGAGATAGTCCACAATTAACAATGTAATTCAAGTTCCCTCACAAAAACAAATCTCGTTTCTCACTCAAACTGATGTATTTTGGTTCAATGCTACGGATTGATAAATATAGCCACACTCACAATTGATATTCGAACACTCTGTACAATACCATAAGCTTTCCCTTATATTCATGACCATGACATTTGACTAGTTGAACTAGGATCAATATAGGAATTTTTTTATCTTGTAAAATAGACTTGGGGGTCTTGTTATGATATTTTTTGAACATAATGAATAATTTCCCTCCTCGACACTATAATATTTTACACTTTGCCTTAACAACACTAGTAGTTCAACTCATTATTCCCTCTTTCCTATTTCAAACACTTTGGGGTGCACTTATTATATCTTTTTAGCTCATTGCCTTTTTTTCTCTATTGTCTTTCTTTCCAACTCATATTTTGTATTTTTCCCACACCCATTTCATATTTTCTTTCTCTTTCATTGTATTACTATGATTTTCCTTCTTTCTTGTTGTGATTTCGTTGCAACCACCACCCTCAACTTAGGCTTTTGGCTAAGTTGAGATGCATAATATCTGGCCTATGAACTAGGGCCACTTGTGGTAGCCTTTTAACTTAGGCTTTTAGCCTAAGTTGAGGTTCACAATATTCAAAGAGGGACCAGGGCCAAATTCAAGATTTGCATAGACAAAAGAGTTTGGTGACTTAGGTACTTACAAAGAAAAGGTATATATACGGCTTTAACATTAGGATCAAGGGATACAGACTATATTTGGTTGGTATTTTTAGACTAAGTGGACTAATATGAACAACGACATATGATCTTTTCCTAATTAACTAACCTATAGCCTCAGTCATAGTAACAGGGCAAGTTCTGGATGAAAACACAATATAAGAATTACACAATAAATCTCGCACACACTTGGCACTGAATACACTGTCAATGTAAACATTCAAATCATGCTTTTTATCATAATTTAGCCTTGCCTTATCATAACAAACACAATCAACTACCGATCAACATGGTTGTTATCAAAACTACCTTTTTAGCATATCATGAATTTTAAAAATAGAGAGATATTTCAGTATCAACAAATATATGCCACAAATATCAATACAGTATGCTACCAATACTACTTATACATCCTAAACGTGCTGATTCAATAGAAAGTAAATGTCCTTAAGAAAGAACATAAGAAAGAAAACCCTGCGGACTCAAAAATTAGAGTAGATATTGGCCTTGATTACTCCAACTTTGCCGAGGTCTATAACTACCCACACCCTAATGACAAATACTTGTATTATCCTTACTGCAACAAAATAAAATAAAAGCTAACATTGGGGGTCAAAAAAGAACATATCTAGGCACGTAAGTGCCAGTCTCAATCTGTGAACCACCATCTTTTACTTGCCAGTTTGTCTCCTATATCGCGTGGCCTGTCCTGATGGTTCAACACCCAATGCCACCTACTACTCTCATGCATACTACATCACCTTATCTTCTATAAAGGCCTATCTAGCAACCTTCATTTGCTATCTCTCCATCCTCTCAGTATGTTGCCTGATAGCCTTAGGATTATCATCTCTCATTTGGCAGCTCTTCCTAGAGGCGTGAACTGCGGGCTCATTTGCAAATAAGTCCAGCAATAGTATAGTAATATCTGGCATGAGAATCATCAGTGGTCTTAGAGCTATTATCTTTATATCATCATGGAGCTGCTAGATCTCTGTTCAAATGGCAGTCATGTCTGAAATCTGAGTTGATTGAAGGTGATCCTCCATGACTCTCAAATGCATCCATAAGGCCATGTAGCAATGCTAATATCTCATCAAGTGCGGCTGTATAGTGCTCTAATGCTAATATCTCATCAAGTGCGGCTGTATAGTGCTCTTGTATGAGCTTCTTAGACTAAAAAATGGCCTTGCAAACCCAATGCCATATATACTGTAATAACTAAATCAAATGGGACTCAGTGTAAGTCCTATAATGTACCAAGGCCTAAATGGACTCCATGGAGATATAAACCATGCCAGTGGTTTGATGACGTGAAGGCCCAACTTCTGGTATAGTGGAGTAAGTAGAAGTGGGCCATGTCTCCATTTCAATATCAATCTACAAGGGCCTTTCAGAATCATCAGCAGCAGTAGTTGCAGTGGTGGGGGCCTCAGGATGTAGAGGCTCAATGAATATCTCAGGTAGCCTGACTGTAGTGTGCGCTTCTTACCTTGGTGCAATTGGGTTCTCATCGGCCTTTATCAAGTACCCATCCTAGGTCCTCTGATATCTATCATAGCGTTGACATTAGGGATGATCTTTGCCTCCACCTCTACACATAGTGGATGAACTAAATATTGCTTCTTTAGCACACACAAGTGTACGTGGTTAACCAAGTAATATAGTGGCTCTAAAAGAGCCAGGATATCGAACCTAAAGGACTTCAATTATCTTTCAATTATTACCATAAGATGACTATGCAATGCATGTTATTCAAGAAATGTGATTATTGATTATTGCAGCTAAAATATAAAGTTAAAACTAATACTACGATCAAATGATTTCTAGGATATTTAATTTAAACTAAGGCTAAGATCAAATGATTGCTAGGAGATTACCAAATCAAGTGAGATTCCATGACTATATCTGTTTATGACATATGCTTTAGCCTAAATTATTTTGAATATTCTTGGATTTTCTAATTGGAAATTCACATGGTTAATTTTACCAAGCAGGGTTGCACGTCTCTGTTGGCCTATTGTCATTGACATTCGAACTACATTGTTGAGCGAGGATAGACATGATCACTGAATGCATTAAAGATATTTTCCTGTATTTGAACCAAGCAAGGTGGATGAGTAGGTGTCACAAGTCTCCCATACACGAATCATTCTAGTTTCCTAGAATAAACAAGCTCCATATACCCTATGTTCTATCCACTTTAACATCTGTCGAATCCAGAGCAGATAACAATTGTATTTCATGATTGGCCAGACTATGAAATATAGATAAAAGGAATGTAAGAGTAACTATGCAAAAACCTATTCATAAATCACAAAAATAAAAGTCTAGAATATAGTCTATGACTGTAGTCCTAGAATTTGGGAAATTAGTCACTCATTATTTGTCTCAAACATATATCTAGTCTAAGAAACATTTAAGTATGGATTTAAAAGTGGAAAATATAAAAGAATTAACCCTAGATGGAAGTTCTTCGTCTCTTTTTCCATTCCTAACAATATCAAGTTCTTCATCTCTTCTTCCATTGCCAACAATATCAAATACTAAATGCGATGTCTAGAAATTATATTTAAACCTAAAAATCTGATTTTCCAATTTTCCCATGCATCTTCAAAGTCTATGACACGAACTTGTCTTCCTGATGTGTATTTTGGAAATCTAGCTCATCCATCCAATTTTGTCTCTTTTGCTCCAAAGTTTGCGACGCGGACTTGAGTCCCCAAAGTGGCTTTGTGCCTTTTTCTCCTCCTATTCAAACCAACAATCTTATTGTACTGGTCCATGATACAAACTTCTTCAATATTTCAAACTAGTTGCCTTTTTATGCTTATTTTTGTGGTTGCATCCTTCCTTATTCTCTGGTTATGAACTTGGACATGCCTATCATCTTGAAAACTTAAAAACATAACCAAAGAGCACTCTCGGCCTAGGATTAGCTAGAAAAGACAAAATTACTCCAAAACACCTAAGCTCTATCAATTTATCCTCTAAATAAGCTATAGACATGGGTAAATTTGGCTAATTGGGAGTATAAATAGGCCTAAGATCACCACCCCATACTTAGAGCTTTGTTCATCCTCGGACAAATTAAGGCATATGCATTTGACCACTAGGTAGTAATACTAAAGGATAAATATTACATATGGGCTTATTTAACCACTCCATGGTCCAGTTGTCACACTCAAATGACACCACACCTTAAAATCGTAATCTGTGAGGCACACAAACTTATGCTTTAAGTTATTATAGTTATCAATCCTTCGACAATCATGTGCCCTCACAAGAAGAATCACCTATGTATGTAGACACAATAATAGTACCTAATGGAAAGTTGTAATAGGTACAATCACAACTCTTGCTCTTCCAAAAAATATCTCATATTGCTTATAATTCCTATAGGAATGCCCCAAATATAGGTCCTCACTAGAATAGAAATCTAACTCAAAGGATCACATAGGTATTTTTATTTGGTTGTAATATAGGCTAAAGGCAGGTGTGTAGTGATTCTTAGGATATGATTTAGTGGCTTGGCTCCCAAGCGCTTTAGAATAACATACTTCATTTTTAAGCACTCTTTCCCTTGGCTCTTACTTTACTTCTTTCTTTTGACTTTCCACTGAGATTTAATATCAATTTCCTTGCCCTAGTATACCTTCAATATACCCTTCCTTTTATTTTATCTTTTTTGATTTTTTTGAGGGACAGACCTAAACCGCGATAGGTTCATAATGCAGACTTGTTGCGGATCCTTACTACTTTGGGTCCTTATTTTTCAAAAAAAATTATTTTCCTTTTCTACCAAGGTCTGTCCTAGTGGTACCTTTTCAAGCTTAATTCTCTTCTTCTTTTTCATGCTAAAATTCTTAGGATATTGGGATCAAAAGCATAATTTAAGAACAAAAAGGAGTCTGCTTAAAATGTGGTTATGCTAAAACAAGGCTAAGGCTCAAAAGGGCTAACTAGGGATGAATATGTCATGGTAGGTCAAAACAAGGTCTAAAATGGGGTTACTAAAGAAACACCTAGATCCTATCCTTCAAGTGCTACCGGGCAAGTTCTAGCAATTATCGCAACATGGACACACAATCAAGCTCACACTCTTGTGGCACACTTTAAGGATTCATAACTAAATAACCATTACATGTATTCACACGAACCCAATATTAAGAATACATTCATAAGATCTAAAATTGCGAATTTTCAATTTTCTTCAAACCAAGCCCACTACACAATATTGCACCTTTAGCAACTATCGACACTCTACACAAGATTCACATTTGACGAATACACTTAGGACTATCATAGTCCCATCCATCATATGGTACCGTCATTTAACTATGACTAATAAAATGAGACATCCGACATGCAAACATTCATCAGACACATGCAAAACTTCAACTATACAAGACATTCACATTTACTACTAATATTCGACAAAACATAATACCACACAATTATTTACAACCCAGTCAAAATAAAAGCATTATCTTAATCAAACATAAGAAAAATAGAAAATAAAAGTATAGTCTAAACTTTACATGACCAGAATAGAAAGAAGCAGTAGCGTTATCAATAGAATAAACTCCCACCCTACAATTAAACACAACACTGCCCTCAGTGTTGAGACATACCAAACTTGTGGCGATGGGAGGCAAGTGCTCACTCCTCCATGTCAAGCGGAGGGAGGTCTAGTTCTATGTGAATATGCAGGGATAACTCCTCAACTAGGTCATCATCGTTATCTAAGTCCGAAATCTCCAGAGCAATTTTTAGGTGTGTGGTTACTAGCTCAAAGAATCGAGGTCTAATGCTCACTATCGCATTTTTATGATCATTCAGACGGTATTGGACCTCAACTTGGTGAAGCTCAACCTTAGTGAAAGTTTTGCCACCAGTCTTGTAGTGTAGTATCTCGAGCCCATACAAACATTCCATGATTATCTCATCTCGATATATCTTTTCCTTGGTGGTCAAAATAGGCCCCAAGGAGACATTTGACCCCTTTATGTTGGTGATACAATAGGGGGCTGCTTCAATATGGGGAAAGTAGTCTAGGGATCCTTTAACATACCTACACACATGCAAAGATCAGTGATTAGGGTCCCAAAAACATACCTACGTCCCTTATGAAGTCGAGCCTTCCTTATAGAGGACTTGACCATATCCCAAGATTGATCTTGGCTCCTGTCATCAAAGCATATGCCAAACAGACCCTATCCTAAGTGATGTCAGTAAAGAGCAACAATAGAATAAAGGAATGCATGATGATGGTATCCATATCCTAGCCTCCTAGTTCATGTGAGCAAATGGAAAGGCCTAGTGATAGCCTCTGTAGCCGTGTCTAATCTATTTAGTAGTGGAGGTAGGGCCTGCCAAGAAGTATCAAATGGCTTGAGATGGAGGATGGATCTACAACTCAATAAATGGCCCCAATGGGGCATCGATGGTCCCCAGAATGGCATGAATATCCACAAGGGTTATGTTGACCTCCACCCCCAATACCATATCTATGTGAGTCCTACCCTCAGGTTGGAGGTTTGTGTTATCACGGACTATGCTCAGGTTAGAATCCTGGGTGTCACCAAACACGAACACCAATGGTACTCTATCATGCACTGGTAGATGGCAGGGAAGTCTCGGGCTAAGATATCAACATTTATTGGGACATCTAGGAAGTATTTTGTTTTATTGTGGCTTTTGTACCACCTTTTCTTGTGCTGGAGTACTGCTCTAACCCTATACAAGATTGTTAGCCCCTTGGAGGTGCAGTGGCTGGGGGTATATTTGCAACACCCCTATTCCTCTTACGACTACTAGATGCTCCCCATGCTCTACGTGCTTTGGATGACATTAGGTACCTGTAGAGACAACATTTTCCCAGTTAGTTACTAAACTAATAATTTGGTCTCTATGCTACAAATCAACCTGGCAACATACCCTACACTTGGCTCAATTTATAGGCTGTCAAGGTTTGTCATGATCTAAGCCTAGGCCCTAGGCGTGACACATCGAATAGAAACAGGGACCCCAAACAAACCTCTTAAGCATACATGGCATATCCTTGGTTACAAAAGCTCAATTAATCAATAAACACATAATTCAGGGGGAAAATAGGGCTTTGGACTGATGCTATGGGGATGTTATGGGAAAGAGGATTAACATAAACACATGGCAAATAATATTTAAGGGACATGCAACTATGACTCACGTTATGGTGAGAAATGCGGACTTAGGACATCCATATCAATAATATAACAAGCATCAACATATAGAAGAGAATACTATACTAAAGGAAGTCTTCAATAATACATAGACATAATAGGACTTGAGCTCATAACATACAAATCCATATCCAATAGCACCTCTAAGAAAAAGCGAAATGGGGGCTAAGGCATCTCTTGGGCTCACCCTCAAAAGATAAATATCAATAAATAGATAAGTCTTAATAGAGCATGAAAGTAAATAGATATTGTCCTCGAATATGGAGGACTTATCAGTAGTAAATCTTTAGTTGAACCTCTTAGCGGCGTGGAGGAAGAGGATAAATAGAAGCTCCGGTCTCTGCATGGTTAGGTCATATAGGGAAAATGTATGCGTTAGTACTTGGAATGTACTAAGTCTGCAGGGTACAATGCAACAAGGAATATAAGCCATAATTAACAATATGCATAATCGTAGTCAATGGATATAGGCTCAATATGATATGAGCGATAAATGCTTAGTCAAAACATGCATGAAGAATTATCGTGTCACATGACATATCACACATAGATTGGAAGGGACTGCAACTGATAAGTAAGACCAAGTAAGGCACTACTTGGAATCCCAATGTTCAGTCCACACTGGACAAGAAGTGGTCGAAACTGCCAATGTAAACCAAACATTCACCTTACGGGAACTGCCCTAGTTCAGAGAATGCTTTACAAACACCTTGCGGGAACACCATTCCTTTTGGTTAATTTATGAGAGAAGTCCTTATGGGAACTATAACCTTTTTGGTTATTAACTAGAATGTTCCATATAGGAAGACCACCCTTTTCAGTCAATCATACAAACAAGAGCTATATGGACCCAATAGCTAATCACAAAGCTATGGTGGTAACATAGTTAAGGGATAATAGTTATATACCAAGGTCCTCCCGATACTTGGTCACAATCTCAATGAATACTCAATGCATATCATAGTCATAATACATGAGGTTTTATAATATTGTAATATCATCATAAAGTAGCTCATGTAAACCAAAACTTCATAATATCAAAGATAGAGCTTCATATCATTTATAACTTTC
Source organism: Solanum clarkiae (assembly GCA_011800125.2). NCBI lineage: Eukaryota > Viridiplantae > Streptophyta > Magnoliopsida > Solanales > Solanaceae > Solanum > Solanum clarkiae. Next base: position 50,689 of record JAABOM020115814.1, on the reverse strand, counting down.
ATATTGCTCTCATATCTCAAAGCATGCACAATGGCCCCTTCAAATTTTGTAACATTCATAATTTACATATCTTACCATAAGGCATTCAACATCATAGATGCTTGGTAAATAACTTTAGTTAAACATGGTGGGTATACATGTATGTTAAAAATCATCGAAAAGACAAGATTTAGAACATGAGGAGAGTAATCAAGGCACTTTTAAAATCATTTAAAGTAACCCACCATAACAAAATAAAGCTTAGTTAGGCAGGCATTAACCCTCATTTAAAATCCATAAATTCACATGAAATTTTGATGCAATATAATGTACAAAGGTAGAATATCATAAATTACTTCATAATGTCATCATATAAAAGGGTTCATAAAAGTCCCATGAATTTCCATGACTAGAAAATAGATGAGGCAGAGGAATGGTAGAGACTCATGGAGGAAAGGTCTCCACAAATCAAAACCTGAATACCTTGTTGTGATTAGAGATGAAAATCTTGTTAGATGATGAAGAAAATCTGAAATCCTAGCTTGGACTCCTTTCTTGGAAGCCTTGAGAAAGCTTGACAGTATTTGGGAGGGGCTTAGACTTCGGATATTTTAGAATGAAATAGAATGGAGTAGTTTAGGATAGTATGGGGCTAAAAAAGGTTTATTTAGGGGCACAAATGATGTAGAATAGACTTAGGATATTAGGAAAAATCAATATTTTTCCTACTAAAATTCTACTGAACAGGACCACGAGACCCCATTTATGAGTCATGGTCCTGTCAATGAGTCGTCAAAAGGGGTCCTCTTCTAGTAATTTTTTGGAGCCTTATAAACTTTATCTGAATATCAAACCATAAGATGACTTACATCTCGTCAATCAATGCATGAGCCATGCTGGTAGCGCGTACTCCAAACTTCAAAAAACTATTTTCCACCAAGTTTGCTCTTCTTTCCACGAGCACAAGATATGGCCCATGGAACATCTGACGGCTCATAATCACCCTTGTGAAAGCCACTGATACTTAGAAAATTCTAGAATTCATCTCTTAGGCACTTTTACACCTTCCAATATGTGGGGCCCCACAATATCTTCCCTTTGGGAACATTTGTCCTCAAATCTGCTAAAGGTAAGCCCTAAAGAATAGAACACATGCAACATATTAAAACATACAACATGTACATCCCAAAAATTTTCAAACCATGCTTCAAGTGACATTTACAATGCATCCTCAAAATCACATAATCATGCATAAATGACATGAAAATGACATGCAAGGATAGGGAGGATCTCAAGTAGGAAAAATCATAGTACCTCAACCTTGATTAGAATGGAACAGATAGGAGTATAGCTTCTTCATATCCGCTTTGGCTTCCAAGTGGAACTTTCAACTTGTTGGTTCCTCCAAAGACTTTGATCGATGCTATATCCTTATTTCATAACCTCTTCACTTACTTATCCAAATTTTCTACTAGAACTTCCTCATAATTCAAATTCTCTTCAACATTAACTGCCTCTAAGGGCACAATGGAATCAGGGTCTCCACTACACTTTCTCAACATAGAGATGTGGAAGACCAATGAAGCATGCTCATTTCCATGGGCAACATTAATTTGTATGCGACTTTACCAACACATCTGAAGATCCAATAAGGCCCTACTTATCTTGGGCTTAACTTCCCTTTCTTGAAAAAATGAACTACACCCTTCATTGGTGAAACCTTCAAATACACCCAATCATCGACATTAAATGCGAGGTTTCTTCTCCTAGTGTTGACATAAGAATTTTGCTGGCTTTGATCCATCTTCAACCTTTCCTTAATCAATCTTACCTTTTCTAAAGCTTCCATAACAAAATTCAAACATAACAAAGCAATTTCTCCTACTTTAAACCACCCAACTATAGATCTATAATGCCTACCATATAGAGCCTCAAGGGAAGCCATTTCATTGATAGAGTTATAGCTATTGTTGTAAGAAAACTTAATAAATGGAAGATGCTCGTCTTACCTACCCTTAAACTCCAAGACATAAGCCCTAAGCATATTCTCAAGAGTTTGAATGGGTCTTTTGGCTTAACCATCTGTTTATGGCTGATCAGCTATGCTAAGATTAACTTCGGTGCCAAGTCTCTTTTGGAAGGACCTCCAAAAGTGTGATATAAATTGAGCACTTCAATCCTTAATTCAAATCTCTAGTAGTACAGTTAATTCAAATCTTTGTACATCTTGGTTTAACTGGTGTGAATGGAATAAGATGAGTTATGGGCCTCTTTCAAGATTTAAGTCTCTCAACCCATCTACATCGGGCACCATTACCTACCTTGCTACCTAAAAACACCATCTCCCCCTTGGGAGAACACCTCCAGTTTGCTGTCCTTCACTAATGACTTCAATTTGACCAAAATGGGGTCAAGGTCTTGTTTGGATTTAATATCCTCAATCAAGGAGGACTTGGAACCATTTACCATCACCACACTTCCATTTTTCGGCCTCATTCAATCTAACTCCAAATCTAGCCAACCAGTTGACTTCTCTTGCTAATTCCTTCTTATCATTATTAATATGAGTTGTACTCTCCATGGACACTCTACTTAGAGCATTGGCCACAATGTTAGCCTTACCCAGATGATAATGCACACTCATGTAATAATTTTTAAGAATTTCCAACCACCTCCTTTGCCTTAAATTTAGATCTCTTCTAGTGAACACATATTGGAGACTCTTATGATCAGTGAACATATCTACATGAAACCCATATAAATAGTGAAGCCATATCTTTAAAGCAATATCACTGTTGCTAAATCAAGATCATAGGTGGGGTAATTATGCTCATGAACCTTTAGTTGCCCAGAAGCATAGACAATGACTTAGCCACTTTGCATCAATATGCACCCCAAACCAATTCTTGAAGCATCATAATAAACGACAAACCCTTTTAATCCTTCTGGTAGAGCCTAGATAGGAGCAGATGTATGCTTGGCTTTCAAAGTTTGAAAACTCCTTTCACACTCATTGGTACAAAAAATTTAGCCTTCTTTTGTGTTAACTTTGTCATGAGTGAAGCAACTGAACAAAAACCCTAAACAAACCTCTAGTAATACCCCGCTAAAACTAAAAAACTCCTAATATCCGTTGGGGTCAAGGGCCTAGGCCAATTCCTTACTACCTTTATCTTTTTTGGATCCATTTTAATCCTTTCACCTAACACAACATGCCCTAGGAATGCAACTTCCTTCAACAAAAATTGACATTTATTTCATATGCTCCTCTTTACCCCGAGAATAAATTAAAATATCGTCAATGAAATGCCAATATGAACATATCAAGGTAGGGTTTAAATATCCTGTTCATGAGATTTATAAACATCGTCGGAGCATAAGTTTGGCCAAAGGACATCATACAAATTCAAAATGCCCATATTTAGTTTGAAAGACCATTTTGGGAATATTGCACTCCCTCACTCTCTTTAGAAGTAACAAGCCCCTTGTAGTTGATCAAATAGGTTATCTATTCTTGGAAATGGATACTTGTTCTTCACGATGACCTTAATGAGTTGCCGAGAATTAATGCATGTTCTACGTGAGTCATCCTTCTTTCTTACAAATAATACCGGCACACCTTAGGATGACTTTCAAGGCCTAATAAAACCCTTCTCTAATAGGTCTTTCAATTGATCCTTCAACCCCTTCAATTCCACCGAGGCCATCTAGTAGGGGAGATAGAAATTCCTGGAGTATTGAGGAGGATGTCTATACCAAAAGCTATCTCCCACTTGGAAGGGACATCGAGAAGCTTATAGAGGAAAACACTAAAAAACGCATTGACCACCAAAATCGATTCAATAGAAGGGACTTTAGACTCTACATCCCTAAACCTCACAACATGGTATATGTGACCCTTAGGAATCAACTCCCAGGACTTAAGAAAAGAGATGAACGTACCCTTAACCACTGAATCATGACCTACCCACTCAAAGACAGACTCATAAGAAAATTGTAACTTAACATTTTGGGTCCTACAATCAATGGTAGCATGATATGCTTATAACCAATCCACAAGAATAATATCAAAATCTACCATGTCAAGTTCAACACACAAGGTAAGACTTCATGCAATATAGACATGGGACAACCCTTATGGACTCTTTTAGCAACAATAGACTCACCAACAGGAGTAGACACCTCAAAGGGTTCACAAAACAACTTGGGACACATATGAAGTCTATTAGTAACAAAAGGCGTAATGAAAGAGAGAGTGACTCCTGGATCCAATAAACATATGCATCAAAATGGTAGATCTTTGACATACCAGTAATAACATTTGGTGCTTCATCTACCCCCTTTCATTCCTTGAAGAGCCTAAACCCGATTGTGATGTGAAGCATCCCTTTGTTGACCTCTTTGTGTTTTTTGATCACCATGAGTACCATGTCTTTAGGGACAACCATCTTTTCCCTTGTTTTGATGATCCACAATCTTGTGGCCCATTTTCCCATACTTGAATCTAACACCCATATCTTTGTAACATCTATTTTTACCACACCTTTCACACCTAGGGATAATTTGATCACCATTAACACTTTGAGCTCTAGGGTTCAGGCACCCTATCATTCGCAAACCTTTTATGTGAGAATTTAAGGACCTTTGACCTTGGAAATTGTGGCCTTGTTGAAAATGACAACCTTTAGTACCTTGAAATCCACCATCACAATGAGTCCTCTTGGACTCTCCACTCCTCCTCTTTCTAAGATTTTCTCCTTCAAGTTGCTTGACATAGGTAATGAAACTCCCCAAAATGTGCTTGAAAATATGCCTCGAAAATATCTATAATCATAATTTTCATATATCTCAAAATCCTTGTGTGATATTGAAAATCCGACTTCATATTCATGATGGAGGGGAAAATTGAGTGGGAAATCGATCTAAATCGTAATTTTGGAGCAACCGTATTAAAATTTTATTTTATAAAAATTTCATGAAATAGAATCTATCTACGCCCCTGGCCGCGTTGATCGTAAATTCTTTTGCCAGTTTTTCTTAATTTGTCCAAGGCTTTGAGGCCTTGGGACTAAGAATTTCTATGTATAAAAACACCTATACTTAGTCATTTTTTTCAACCCCATATCATTCAAGACATTTGCCAAAACCCTCTCAAACACTTAGCCAAATATTTCACTCAAAGTCAATTGTCCCAAACTCATTCCAGATGTCAAGAAATTCAATCAAGCTTCAAAGTGTCATTCCAATCTTTATCAAGGAAATTCCTAAGTTTGAAGCATGGGAGTTTCAACCATTGGGTCCTTTCACCTATGGTACCCAAACTTCTTTTTAAGTAAATTTCATGATTTTAAGTTGATTTATGTGTGGATAATTCTTATTACAAATTGATCATGAACTATGCTGGGGTTTCATAATAATATGACTATTTAAGCATGTTTTGAGCTTGAGATTTGATGGAAGGTTAATGTAGATTGCATGAGGATGTTACCAAGTAGTAGTGGGTTGATATAAATTAAATTTTCTTACATGATTTTACTCTCGAATTGCATGATTTTGAAATAGCATTGCACACCCGCCAAGTATTTTGTAAAATGTCCGATTAAGGGTTTTGAGTTATTGAAGGTCTATTGCATGGCTTATGAGTTAAATGACTTTATGATGATGAAATCAATGTATGTATGTGTTGATCTCATGAAAAGTATCTATAGTATTGCAAGTTGACCATACCGTGTTAACGAGGTGCTATGCCTCAACCATCTTGTTAGAGGGTGCTAGGCCCGTACTACCAATTAAGGGGTATATACTTCAATCACCTAGTCGGAGACGGGGGGTGCTAGGCACTACCATGTTGAGGGGTATATATATTGATCACCTTTTCGGAGAGTGCTAGGCTCGTACTGCCATATTGAGGGGTATATATCTTAACCACCTTGTCATGGGGTGCTAGGCTGCACTACCAATTGAGGGGTAGATACCTCAATCACCAAAGGGGTGCTGGGCCTTGGATTCCAAGTATTAGATACTTGGTCTATAATGATGGTCTCTTTCTACATATATAATATGTTCTATACAAGGATGCTTTACTTCAAACATTGATTATACATGCCATATTATTATTGTACTATCCATTGCCTATGTTATTACATTTTGCCTATGTTGCCTATATCTTGTTGCATTGCATACTACATACTTAGTGTATTCAAATGTACTAACGCATAATCTATGCCTATATGATGTTACCATGTAGGAATCAGAGCTCCTCATGATTGTACTCCCTGTTGCTAGTTGGTCATCTTGAAGATAAGCTTTTGGTCAGTCCTCAAACTTCGGGGACATTAGTGATGCTATTCTGGCCTTTATCATTTTTTAATGTTGAACTCTTATTACCATGAGGGTGAGCCTGGAAAGGTCTTGGCCCCCGCTTAAGTCTATGAATAGAGGTGTTGTTGGAACTACTGATGTAATTTTGCATGAACTTTGACTCTTTGATGATTTATGCTATTAAAGACTTCCCTTAGTTCCTTTTCCCTATTTATAATATGTTGTTATTGTTTGAATGCTTTCACAACCAAGGATGTGTAAATAATATGCTAAGAGGCTTGTTTGGGTCCCCTGGGGTTCCCATTTGTCGTGTCATATCTAGGCCCTAGGATTGGGTCGTGACAAACTTGGTATCAAAGCACTAGGTTGTTAATGGTCCTCGGCATGCAATACACTGCATCTACTAGAGTCTTATTCATGGTTGTGAAGTGCACCACAACTATGTGTAATAGGTTATGAGGCGTTTTAGGAAATATTAGCCTTTTTCTTGATCTATGTTGTGCTATAGGAGTTAAGGTAAGGCTTTCCCCAAACAAATATTCTTTGCTATGCTAGATTATGCCTAACTCAAAAGGAAGAAGAGCTCGTACTCCCAAAGAACAACTGGCTCATGAAGAGTTCTGGGATGCTATTACCATGCTAGCTCAAGCTATGACTAATCAAATCAACCAAGGGGTCCAAGAACCTCATGCTCCTACTCCAGCATCTAAGGTAAGGGACTTCGTGAGGATGAACCACCTGAGTTCCATGGGTCTAAAGTGGAGGAGGATCCTTAAGAATTTATTGATGAGGTGAACAAAGTGATGTTTATTATGGGCTTTATATTGTAGGAGAGGGAGGAGTTGGTAGCCTACCAACTCAAAGGGTGGCCCTAATATGGTTTACTCAATGGAAGGAGGAGAAGGGGAACAACAATGTGATCCTTTGGGAGAGTTTAAGGCAACACTTCTTAACTGGTTCTTCCATCTTGAGTTAAGGGAGGCCAAAATGAGAGAGTTCATGAATATGCTCTCAAGGTCAACTAACTCTCTAAATATGCTCCATAACTGATAGCTGAGCCAAGTTCTGGGATGAATAAGTTTATGATGGGTGTATCCGATTTGGTGAATGAGGAGTGTCGTGCCGCCATGTTGATTGGTGATATGGAATTTTTCCCACCTCATGGCTTATTCCGAACAATTATAGGGGGAAAAGTTGAGAAAGAGAAAGGTAGTGAGGCCAAGAGGGCCCATTTTAAAGATACGTTCCAAGGTCCCATGACTTCATCAAGGCCAACGGTCTTCTCATGCTCCTAGTAGGAGGTTTTCTAATGATAACCCAAGGGTCCAAGGTGGTGGTGGTGTGGTCCCTAATGCTATGTCCCCAAGATGTGGTAGAGGCCATGATGGTGAAACGACCTAAACAAGTGCCCGAAAATGTGCCTTGAAAGTGCCTAGAATCTAAATTTCCATATATATAAAAAATCCATACGTGATATAAAAAATCTGGTTTCATATTTGTGATTAGGGGAAATATTGAGTGGGGTGTAACCCCAATTTTAAAGCAAACGAATCGCAATGTCATTTTTCCAAAATTTTGATTTCCAGAATTTATCCGCGATGGTGCCCCAACTCACAACCGTCACGGACCTGTGTAAATTTGTCGAGAGGAATAGATTTGTATTGCGGACCAGACATGGATCTGTGTATTTTGTTGCTAGTGATTTTTATCTCAATTCAAGGCTTTTGGCTCTTCGGCCTAAGTCTTTCCATGCGTAAAAATACCTATACTTAGCCATATTTCACCTTCATATCATACAAGACATTCCCCAATACTCTCTCAAATACTTAGACAAATATTTCACCCTAAACTCAAGTCTGAAAACTCAATTCGGATCTTATGGTGTTCATTCAAGCTTTAAGTCTCCATTTCTAATTTTCTTCAAGGATTCTCCAAAGTCATGGTATGTGAGTTTCAACCATTAGGGCCTTTCACCCATGGCTTCCCAAGCTTTCTTTTTACACAAATTTCATGTTTATAAGTTGATTTTACTTATGGGTCTTCTATTATGAACTTGACAAGGCAATATGTTGGGATTTGTAAAAATGTGTCTATTTTAGCATATTTTGAGCTATAAATCTTTGATATATTTTAAGGATTGATGAAGCTTTTTGATATATATTGTATGATGGTGTTATTAACTATTGGTGGGATGATTTACTTCAAGATTTCTTGCATAATTTCACTTTTAATTGCATGGTTTTACACTAGCATTACACACCCACTAAGTATTTGATAAAATATCTAGTTTAGGGATTTTGAACCATTGATGTTCTATTGCATGATCTATGACATGTATAACTTTATGGTGATGAAAGGATGGCATAAATGTTTTGATTTCATGAAAAATATCTATAGTGTTGGAAGTTTATCAATTGCCTCGTTCGGGAAGTAGTCAGCCCGAACTACCATGTTGGGGGTATGTACCTCAATTGCCTTGCTCGGGAGGTAGTAGGCCCATGCAACAATATTGGAAGGGGGGTTTGTACCTCAATTGCCTCACACAGGAGGTAGTAGGCCCGTGCAACCACTTGGGGGGATTTGTACCTCAATTGCCTCGTTCGGTAGGTAGTAGGCCTGTGCAACCATGTTGGGGGGTTATGTACCTCAATTGCCTCGCTTGGAAGGTAGTAGGCTCCTGCAACCATGTCAAGGGGTTTGTACCTCAATCGCTTCACCAAGGAGGTGGCAGGCCTTGGTTACTAATAATGGTCTCTTCCTACACATGTAATATGTTCAATGTAAGCATTTTTTACTATAAGCATCATTCATGCATTACCATATTTCTATATGCTCTTGTATTGCCTAAATATGCATTTTGATTATGTTGCATATCTCTTATTACATTGAATTCTACATACATAGTAAATTCAAATGTACTAATGCATACTGTATGCCTACATGATGTCACATTATAGGAACCACAGCTCCACGTGGCTGATACGATTTCTCTACAAAGCAAGTGGTGAGTTCTCAATTTTGGGGATAATATCTTGATCTTATGCTATGTATAAAGACTTTCTTTCCTTTTTAAATATGTTTCACTATGAGGGTGAGACCGGTTGCTTGTCTTGGCCTTCGCTAAGATCTATGTTTAGAGGTCTTATTGCGCAAGATGTGTATTTATGCTACGAGCCTTGACACTCTTGACTCGATGATGTTTTATGCTATGAAAGATGTCCCTTAGCCTTGGTTATCCCTATTTACCATCTCTTATTGTTATTTTATTTCTTCCATGACCAAAGGATGTGTTATAATATGTTAAGAGGCTTGGTTGGGGTCCTTTAGGATTCCCATGCGCCGTTTCGTCTAGGCCCTAGGCTTGGTTCGTGATAGATGACCCATGTTTGAGGAATACTAATGCTTTCTATAGTTGTGGAGAAGTGGGCCAAAAGAAGATTGATTGTCCTCATAATCAAAATAAGGGTAGATATGGTCGTCCACAAGGTCGAGATGCAAATGCAGTTCCTTTGAGAAGAGGAAGCCAACAAGGTGGTGCCCAAAGTCATGATTGGTTCTATGCTCTTCAAGCGAGGGAAGGGATAGATGAGGTGCCCGATGTCATCATTAGTATGTTAAAAGTCTTTAATTTTTTATATGTATTGTTTGATAGATCCGGACGCCACTCTTTCTTTTGTTATTCCTTTTGTTGCCAAAATGTTTCATGTTGAATCTGAATTGTTATGTGAGCCATATGAGGTGTCTACTCCCGTTGGTGCATCCATTGTTGCTAGAAGAGCCTATAGAAGTAGTTTCATTCTCATCTTGCATAAAATATTGCCTTGTGATTTTGTTGAGTTTGATATGGTGGATTTTGACGTCATTCTTGGGATAAATTAGTTACATGCATATTATGCCTCCATTGATTGTAGAACTCATAGGGTCAAATTTCAATTCCCTAATGAACCCATCCTTGAGTGGAGAAGTCATGATATGGTGGTCAAAGATAGTTTCATTTCTTGCATTAAAGCCCAAAAGTTGATTTATAAGGGGTGTCTCTACCATCTTGTGAGGGTTAAGGATGTTAAGTCCAAAGTCGTTCCTATAGAGTCAGTTCCGGTGGTTAATGAATTCCTCGATATCTTTCCTAATGAGCTTCCTATTGTTCCTCCGATAAAGGAAAATAGACTTTGGTATAGACCTCCTTCCTAATACTCAACCCATTTTAATCCCCCTTACCGTATGGCTCCGATGGAGTTCAAGGAGTTGAAAAAGCAATTAAGGGATTTTTTGGAGAGGGATTTATTAGGCTTAGCCAATCACCTTGGGGTACACTTGTGTTGTTTGTGAATAAGAAGGATGATTGTCTTAGGATATGTATTGACTATAAACAACTAAATAGAGTCACCATCAAGAATAAGTATCCTCTACCAAGGATAGATGATATCTTCGACCAACTTCAAGGGGCTAGTCACTTCTCTAAGATTGATTTTCGATCTGTCTATCACCAAGTTAACGTGAGGGAATGTAACGTTCCCAATATGGTCTTCCGGAGTATATACAGGCACTATAAATTTATGGTTATGTCTTTTGGGTTGATCAATGTACCAACTATCTTCATGGATCTTATGAATAATGTCTATAAACCCTACCTTGATTTGTTTGTGGTGATATTTATTGATGATATCTTGATCTATTCATATAGTAATAAGGAGTATGTAGGTCACTTGAGGGATATGTGGCAAATTTTAAGGGAGGAGGAGTTCTACGCCAAATATGAGAAATGTGAGTTTTGGTTGAAAGAGGTTATCTTCCTAGGTCATGTGGTGTCAGGTGATAGTATTAAAGGTAGATCCTAAGAAGACAGAGGTAATTAGAAATTGTCCTAGACCTTTGACTCCATTGGAGATTAGAAATTTCTTGGCCTTAGCGGGTTACTACCGGAGGTTGTTGAATGAGCTCTCTTCTATTACTTCTCCTAATACAAAGTTGACCCCAAAAGAAGGAAAAATTTGTGTGGACCAATGAGTGTGAAAGGAGTTTCCAAACCTTGAATGATAAGCTTATCTCCACTCCTATCTTATCTCTACCAAAAGGGTTGGAAGGGCTTTTTGTGTATTATGATGCCTCATGAATTAGTTTGGGTTGTGTCTTGATGTGAAATTGTAAGCTGATAGCTTATTCCTCTAGGCAACTCAAGATGTATGAAATGAATTATCCAACCCATGATCCTGAGTTGACTGCCATGGTTTGCTTTGAAAATTTGGCATCGTTATTTGTATGAGGTGCATGTTGATGTGTTTACTGATCATAAAAGTCTCCAATGTGTGTTCATCCAAAATGATATTAACTTGAGAAAAGAAGGTGGTTAGAGCTTCTTAAGGATTATGATATGTGCTTTGAAAATTCTGCATCGTTATTTGCATGAGGTGCATGTTAATGTGTTTATCGATCATAAGAGTCTCCAATATGTGTTCATCCAAAATGATCTCAACTTGAGAAAAAAGAAGTGGTTAGAGCTTCTTAAGGATTATCATATAAGTGTGCATTATCACCCTAGTAAGGCTAATGTTATGGCCATTGCTCTGAGTAGGGAGTCTATGGGTAGCCTAGCCCATGTTGTTGATGAGGGAAAAGAGGTGGCTAGAGAGGTTCATTGGTTAGCTAGATTGGTAGTTAGGTCAGAGGAGGTTGATATTGATGGAGTAGTGGTGATTGATGGTTCCAAATCTTCACTGATTGAGGATGTGAAGGAAAAGCAAGATCTTGACCCCGCTTTGTTAGAATTGAAGGCCTTGGTGAGAGATGAGAAGGTGGAGGTTTTCTCCCAAGAGGGAGATGGTGCCCTTAGATTCTAAGGTAGGTTTTGTGTTCCTAGTGTGGATGACATAAACGAGAAGATTTTAGATGAAGATAATAATTCTCCCTATTCTATTCACCTTGGTTCTACCAAGATGTATAGAGATTTAAGGGAAGTGTTTTGGTGGGCAGCATGAAGAGAGATATTGCTAAGTTTGTATCCTGTTGCCATAATTATCAACAAGTCAAAGTTGAACATCAAAGGCTAGTGACCTAGCCCAAGATATAGAGATTCCTACTTGGAAGTGGAAGGAAATTAACATGGATTTTGTTGTTAGGTTGCCTAAGACTAGAAAATATTTTGACTCCATTTGGGTTGTGGTTGAAAGAATAACAAAGTTGGCTCATTCCTACTAGTTAAGAATACTTATGATGCTGAAGATTATGCTAAGTTGTACATTCATGAATTGGTTAGATTACATGAGGCGCCCTTGTCTATCATATCGGATCGTGGTGCTCAATCACTTCTCACTTTTAGAGGTCCTTCCAAAGAGGTTTTGGTACTAAGGTAAAGCTTAGTATGACCTTTCACCCTCAAACAGATGACCAAGCCAAAAGAACTGCCAATCACTTGAGGATATGCTTAGAGCTTGTGTTTTAGAGTTTAAGGGTAGTTGGGATGATCATCTTCTTCCACTCATTGAGTTTGCTTAAAATAATAGCTATCATTCTAGCATTGGTATTTATCCTTTTGAGGCTCTCTATGGTAGACATTGTAGGTCCCCAGATAGATGGTTTGAGGTAGGGGAGATGGATTTGTTAGGTTTGGATTTGGTTATGGAGGCCATGAAGAAGGTGAGGTTGATAAGAGAAAGGTGGAAAACTACCTAAAGTTGACAAAAGTCTAGTACAGATGTGAGGAGAAGGGATCTTGAACTTAAGGTTGGTGAATGGGTCTATTTGAAGGTTCACCCATGAAGGGTGTGGTTCATTTTGATAAAAAGGATAAGTTGAGTCCAAGATTTGTTGGTCCTTATAGAGTGTAGAGGAGGAATGGTAAGGTGGCCTATGATTTAGAGTTGCCCAGTGATATGAATATAGTTCATCCAGCATTTCATGTCTCTATGTTGAGGAAGTGTGTGGGTGACCCAAGTGCTATTGTGCCTCTTGATATTGTCGGAATTGCTGAAGACAATTTGACTTATGAAGAGGTTCTAGCAGAAATTTTGGATAGACAAGTGAAGAGATTGAGGAAGAAGGATGTTGCTTACATCTAGGTTCTTTGGAAAAACCAACAAGTTGAAAATGCCACATGGGAAGCCAATGCGGACATGCAAAAGTGATACCTTTATCTCTTCCAATCTACGCATGCCTAAGGTACTAATTTTTAGTCCCCTAGGTGATTTCAAGTCTTGTGTATCAACTCTTATGTCATTTGCATGCATTCATATTTATGTTGACAAGTTTATGGTGATTTTGACACTTATGTTGAGATTTTTGAAAAAGGTGTTTAAGTGCATTGTTGCATTATTGTTGGGGCTGATTTCTTCATGATTACTCTTCTTATGTATGCTTCTTTGAGATCGGGGATGAATGTTCCCAAGAGGGGAGATATTAAAATGCCTAAAAAAGTGTTTGAAAATGTGCCCGGAAATACCTATATTGTAATTTTCTTATATCTCAAAATCCATGTATGATATCATAAATCTGACTTTATGTTCATGATCATAGGGCAAAATGGAATGGGTAATGGGTCTAACCTTGATTTAGGAGTAACTGTATCAAATATTTTCTTTCCAGAAATTTCACGAAATAAAATCGATCCATGCCCCTGGCGCAACGTGGCCAGGGCACGAACCTCTATATTTTTTTTTTGCCAATTTTTCTTACTTCCATCCAAGGCTTTGAGGACTTGGTCCTAAGCCTTCCTATATGTAAAACACCTATACTTAGTCATTTTTCAATCCCACATTATTCAAGACATTCACCAAAATTCTTTCAAACACTTGGTCAAATATTTTACTTAAATTCAAGTGTCCCCAACTCATTTCGGATATCAAGAAATTCAATCAAGCTTCAAGTTCTCATTCCAATCTTCATCAAGGAAATTTCCAAGTTTGAGGTATGTGGATTTCAACCAATGGGTCCTTTAACCCATGGTTCCCAACCTTCTTTTTAAATAAATTGCATGATTTCAAGTTGATTTATCCATTGGTAATTCTTATTATGAATTGATTATGAACTATATTGGGGTTTCATAAAATGTGATTGTTTAAGCATGTTTTGAGCTATGAATCTATGATCTATTTTAGACATGATGAAGGGTTTCATTGTATATTGCATGAGGGTGTTACCACGTGTTGGTGGACTGATTTACATTAAGTTTTCTTACATGATTTTACTCTTGAATTGCATGATTTTGGACTAGTATTACACACCCGCCAAGTATTTGATAAAATGTCTGGTCAAGGGTTTTAGAGTTATTGAAGGTTTATTGCATGGCTTATGAGTTGACTTTATGATGATGAATGAAATATATATATGTAATGATTTTATTAAAAGTATCTATAGTGTTTCAAGTTGACCACACCTTGTTGAGGGGGTGCTATGCCTCAAACACCTTGCGGGGGAAGGGGGTTTATTAGGCTCATACTACTAATTGAGAGGTATATACTTCAATCACCTTGTCGGGGGGTGCTAGGCTCGTACTACCATGTTAAGGGGTATATACCTTGACCACCTTGTTGGGGGGTGCTAGGCCTATACTACCACGATAAGGAGTCTATACCTTGACCACCTTATCGGGAGGGGGGGAGGGCCTAGGCCCATACTACTAATAAGGGGTAGATACCTCAATCACCTTCCAAGGGGGTACTAGGCCTTGGATTCCAAGTATTAGATGCTAGGTCTATGATGATGGTCTCTTATACACATGTAATATATTCTATACAAGCATGTTTGACTTCAAGCATTGATCATACATGCCATATTGTTATTATACTATCCATTGCTTATGTTATTGCATTGCCTGTGTTGCCTATATCTTGTTTCATCGTATCTTACACACGTAGTATATTCAAATGTACTAATGCATTACATCATGTAGGAATCGGAGCTCCTCACGATCATCCTCCCCATGGCTAGTTGGTCATCTTGAAGATAAGCTATTAGTGAGTCCTCAAAGTTCGGGGACGTTAGCAATGCTATTCTTGTCGTTGTCATTTCTTAATGTTAAACTCTTGTTACTATGAGGGTTAGCCCGGAAATTATCTTGGCCCCCGCTCAAGTCTATGTCTAAAGGTGTTGTTGTAACTAATAATGTAATTATGCATGAGCTTTAACTCTTTGATGATTTATGCTACTAAGGATTTTCCTTAGTCCCTTTTCCCTTTTTATACTCTCTTGTTATTGTTTGATTGCTTCCGCGACCAAGGATGTATAAATGATATGCTAAGAGGCTCGTTGGGGGTTCCAATTCTCTATGTCACATCAAGGCTCTAGGCTTGGGTTATGACAGGTCATGAGCCGAGACAAGTCCACATCTCCTATGAGCATGGCTTAGCGACATTCTTTATTGATCATGTCGGACATTCCTAACAAAAACTTGTGCACTCTCGCTCTAGGATTTATGACCAAGTAACGAGCGTACTTTGAGAGGTTTTTGTGTTTAAGGGAATACACTCTAACACTCATAGAACCTTGCTTGAGGTTCATAAATTCCATTATCCTTGCCTCTTTTAGCTCCATAGGAAATAAATGGTTGAGAAAGGTGGCCTTGAATTCTTTTTAAGAGATAGGCTCTCCATTCAATCTCTTCCTCTTCCATTGAACGATCCATAATTGTGTAAGGCCGTTTAGTTGGTAGGCTTATGGTTTTGCTTTCTCCACCGAGCTTACCCCAATAACATCAAGAACTTTGTATGCCTTATCAATAAATTCTTGGGGGTCTTCCTCAACCTTAGAGCCATTGAACTACAGAGGATTCATCCTTATGAAATCCTTCACTCTTGAGGCAAGGGTAGGAGCATGAGGATCTTGAATCCCTTGGTTGGCTATGGCCCTTGAAAAAAGAAGTAACCAAATTACGGTATTCGACACGTGCGACCACTTCTTCTCTTTGGGCGACCTGTAGGAGAGGACAGTTCGCCCTCAGAAGTGGGGGCTCTTTACACTACTCTTCTTTGAGGCATGATCGATAATAGCAAAAGATCATCCATTAGAATAAGAAGTCTCAATTTTACTCCTAAAGCATGACATTGAATAAAAAGAAGTGAATCAGTCCTAAAACGCTTCATAACTTCTTATTCATAGTTGTGGCACACTTCACAACCATGAACAAGACTCCACTTGACTTGATATGTTGGATTTTGAGGATCATTTTGTGCTCTGGTAACAAGCTTGTCGTGATCCAATCCTAAGGCCTAGCTATCACGACCCAGACCTAGGACCTAGCCGTGACATGGCGAATATGACACCAAAAGGCATCCCATCCAAGCCTTCTGCTCATATTGTAAGCATTTATAAGGTAAAATAAGAGTAAAAGAGAATAGCAAGTGGAAGTACATAAAATATAAGAGTATCATAGTTCCCAATAGGGAATATACATCAATCCATTAAGGTCTAAATCATGCCTCTACATCATAGATCTTAGCAGGGATTAGTGCATCGCTTACTAGCTCACCCTTAAGACATACATCAAAAGAATAAAAGTGATAAAGTCTTAACATAAAGAAATATCATTGTCATGACCCAAGACTAGGGCCTAGACATGACATGGAGAATTGGAAGCCCGAAGACAACCCAAACAAGCCTCTTAACATATTGTGTACACATCCTTGGTTGCGGAAGCAAATTAAACAAACACAAGAGTCAAATAAATGAAAAGGGAAAGGGTCTAAGGGAAGCAATTCATACTAATAATAGAGTAGGAAGAGTTAAGATTTAATAACATAATCAAACCATGACATATATCCAAAAACACTGTTAATATAGATTGGAGTGGGGGCCAAGATACTTTGCAAGCTCACCCTCATTTAACAAGTTTCCAACATAAGAATAAGAATATATAAAGCACGAATAAGAATCGCTATCACCCTCGGACTTGAGGACTCACCAACTAGCTTCTTCACACGAACCAACTAGCCACGTGGAAAGGGAGGATTATCAAATGGAGCTTCGGTCCCTACATGATAATATCATATTGGCATAAATTATGCATTAGTATGTTTGAATATACTAAGTATGTGAGATTTTATGCAACAAGAATCATAAGTCATAATAATAAGATGATTAATCATAATCAGTGAATATAAGTTCAATATGCCTTGTATAGGATGAAACATGCTTAAGAATAATCGTATTTGCATATCTTGTTTGACACTATAAAGTAACATAAATGGATTGTCCAACTACCTTGTACTAGAGGATGAGTGTATAGCATAGGCCATAACCTCTTCTAGAAGTTAATGAGATGTACATGAGATTAGAGGAATAGCATAAGTCATAAGCCCTGCACGTAAGCATGAGATAATACAACATATTAGATTGCACATGATGGTGAGGCATACTACATAGTCCATAACCCCTATATTTGAGTACAAAACATTGAATAGGATATGAAGGTGAGACATACCACATAATTCATAACCCCTTCGTATGAGCATATGATATTGCATAACATCAAATCATACATGAGGATAAGGTGTACAACATAAATCATAACCCCTTCATGTAGAAATTCGGCCATATACTAGAGGGTAAGGAATATAACATAGTTCATAACCCTTTTTACTAGATTCACAATTCACAAGAGCATAAACTTTAGCATGAGGACACAATAACTCATCAACAATCGAGACTTGTAAGAATCATGCAATAGGTCATAGGAAAACTTGAGAATTTTTGTCAAGACATATTATCAAACACTTGGTGAATATGTAATGTTTGTTCAAATCATGCAATTCAAGAGTGAAATTTTACGAGAAAACTCAATATAAATCAACTCACCAATATATTGCAAAACTTTCATGTGAGATACCTTGAAATCCATAATCAAATCTCATAATAGCTCATAGTTACGCAACTCAAAACATACATAGTCTCAATAGACAAAAACAACTCATAGTATATGCTTAAGATAAATAGACGTGCATATTTAATCAACTTTTCATAAAACCCCAACATATTTCATGCTTTTAATCCATAATATTAGATAATATAACTTGAAAACATGCAATCTTTATAAGATAGGAAGATTGGGCACCATGGATGAAAGGAGCAAATGGTTAAAATCCACATACCTAAAACTTAGGTTTTCTTGATGTAGACTTGGAGGAGACTTGAAGCTTGAATGAAGTTCTTGAGATCTACAATTAAGCTTCAGACACTTGAATTTGGATGAAATATTTGATTAAGTATTAGAGAGGGTTTGAGAGTGTCTTCAGTGATATAGAGTTAAAAAATGGCTAAATATATGTGTTTTTACATATAGGTGGGTATGTGGACAAGACCCCAACATCTTAGGGCCAAAATGGGATAATCAAGTAAGTGCAAACACTACTCCGCGATGGGTTTGTGTCACAGAGGTGGCGCAGACCCACACTATTTTCAAAAATATTTGCAAAAATCATTTTCCGATATGGGTCTTGTAAGATCCAGGTTATACCCATTTTTCACTCAATTTTTCCATGATCAATAATATGAAGTTGGTTTTTGATATCACGCATGAATTTTGAGATGTATGAGAATTACGATTATGGGCATTTTCGAGGCATATTTTTGGTGTGTTTCAGTATCTCCCTTTTGGGAACATTCATCCCCAAATGTCAAAGAAACGTACATAAGAGAAGTAATCTTGAAGATTTCAGCTTGACATGAATGCAATAAATGCATTTGAACATCTTCAATAATTACAACATGAATGTCAAAATCACCATAAACTTGTCAACTTAAACAGAATGCATGTAAATTACATAAAGGCTGAAACATAAGACTTGAAATCATACAATGGACTTAGTTTGCTATATTATGCTTGAATAGAATGAAAGAGGTATGGATATCACCTCTTCATTTGTGTTCCGGCTCCCCAAGGGATGCTTCGACTTGTCAATTTCTTCAAGGACCCTTGAAGGGTGTTACATCTTTGTTTCACAAACTTTTCATATGTCCCTCCAATATCTCCACTGGGACCTCCTCATGGATAAAGTCATCCTTCACAACACCCAAAACCTCAAAGAGTTCTATAGCACTTGGCTCACCAACACATCTCCTCAACATAGATACATGAAAGACCGGATGAACCATATCCATTTCCCTAGGCACTTCCAATCCATAAGCAACTTTACCAATTTCCTCTCAATACTCTATAAGGACTCATAAACCTTTTCTCAAATCCCTTTCTTGCTTAATCGGATCACACCATTCATTGGTGGGACTTTCAAGTGAACCCAATCATCAACACAAGCATACATAGTATACCTTAGTACCTAAGGACACCATCTCCCCCTTGGGAGGAAACCTCCACTTCACCATCTTCCACCAAAGTATTCAACTCTAGCAAGGCGAGGTTAAGGTCTTGCTTTAACTTGACCTCATCAACCAAAGAAGATTTAAAACCATCAAAACCACTATATTACCACTCTCAACTTCATACAACCTTATTTCCAAACCTAGCCAAATAATATCCTTCTCTAACCAACATTTTGTTACCCAAGATTCACACTTATCATATTTAATAAACAACCTCTCATCTCTCAAAATTTACAACGTCACACTCAAATGACTCACAAGCTCTTCTTCACTTCGGAAAGAAATCAATATACCATCCACAAAACTACCACACATCTATCAAGGTAGAGTTTAAAGACCCTATTCATGAGATGCACAAACATAGCCGGGGTATTAGTCAAGCAAAATACATTACTACAAATTCAAAATATCGGTAAGGATATCAAGAAACTCATTAACTACCAGAATTAACACTATAGAAAGGACTTCAGACTCAATATCCCCTAATCCCTATGAGATAAATTTGGGTCTTAAGAGAAGAAGTGAATATATCCTCAACTACCATTTCATACTTCCCATTTAAGTGCGAATTCATTAGGGAATTGGAGACTAACTCTACAATTTCTATAATCAATGGAAGCATGATATACGTGTAACCAAACCACCCCAATACCTCCAAATCCACCATGCCAAGCTCAACAAAATCACAAGAAAAGACTTTATGCAAATGAGGTAACCCTTATAAACTTTTCTAGCAACAATAGACTCACCAATGTGGGTAGACACCAAAAGGGCTCACATAACAATTCAGAACACACATGAGACTTACTAGCAACAAAAGGAATAATGAAAGAATAGTGGCTCCCAAATCTATTAAAGCATGCACATCAAAATCAAAGACCTTTCACATATCGGTAATAATATCAGGCACCTCATCCCCTCCTTGCCTCCCATGAAGAGCATAGAACCAATTATGTCATGAAGTACCCCCTTGTTAGGCCTCCTTGGACCCGTTGATCAACATGACCACCTTGACCTTGAGGATGATCATCCATGCCCTTGTTTAGAATGTGAAGGCAATCAGTACGCTTATGGTCTGCTTTTCCGCACCCATAACACACATTTGAATCCTTCAAGCATTTGCCATGATGATGTTTTTCACATTTTTGGCATTTTGGAAAACTCATCCTACCATTGTCACCTTGGACCCTTAGGTTAAGCACCCCATCATTAACAAATCTCTTGTTTGGAGTATTAGAGGAACCTTGGCCTTGAAATTCATTTTAACACTTTGATAACCACCCTCATACCGAAGCTTCTTGGACTCCCCACTTCTTATCTTCCTAAGATTTTTGCCCTTAAGTTGTTCGGCATATGTCATGGGCTGGGACAAGTCTATATCACCCATGAGTATGGCGGTACGACACTCTTTATTCACCATGTCGGACACTCTCGACACAAACTTTTTCATCCTTGATCTAGGGTTGACCACTAAATGTTGAGCATACTAGGAAAGCTTGGTCAACTTGAAGGTATACTCCCTCACACTCATGGAACCTTGTTTGAGATTCATAAATTCCATCATTTTAGCCTCTCTCAACTCTATAGGGAAGAACCAATTGAGCAAGGTGGCTTTGAACTCCTCCCAAGGAATAACATCATAATTTCCCATCTCCATCTTCTATTGCACAAACTAAATTTGACCCATACCTTTTAGTTGATAAGCCGCTAGATCTGCCTTTTCCTCTGAACCTACACCCATGATGGAGAGCACCTTATATACCTCATCTATGAACTCTTGAGGGTCCCCTTCCTTGGACCCATGGAACTCCCGAGGGTTCATTCTAGTGAAGTTGCTCACTCCTGAGGTCAAAGTATGTGTATGATGAGCTTGGGCTCCTTGATTCAATTCATTGGTAAATACATTGGCCAACATAGTAATGATATTCCGGAACTCAACTTCAGTAGACCCTCCATCTTAAGGAGCTTAAGGAGCGAGATAACTGGTTTCCCCTTCGGTGCACAGGCCCTCCTTGGTGTTCCTCCTTGTAGTGGCACAATCCAGAAGAGTAAAGAGCATTCGTTAGGGGAAAGCCTTATAGTTACATCTAAAGCACGATGTAGACTTGAAGAAGTGAATTATTTCCTAAAATTCCTCATAGCCTCCCATCCATAGTTGTGGTACACTTCACAACCATGAATAAGACTCTAATTGATGCAGTGTTTTGGATTTCGGAGGATCATTAATAACCTAGTGCTCTGATACCAAGTTTTTCATGATCCGAGCCTAGGGCCTAGATGTGACACAACAAACGGGAAGCTTGAAGATAACCCAAAACAAGCCTCTTAGCATATCGTGTACACATCCTTTGTTGCGGTAGCAAATCAAACAAACATAAGAGTCAAATAAATGAAAATGGAAAGGGTCTAAGAGAAACAATTTATATAAATAATAGAGTAAGAAGATTAAAGGTTCAATAACATAATCAAACCATGACATAATATCCAACAACACCTCTAACATAGATTAGAGCGGGGGCCAAGTCACTTCTCGGGATCACCCTCATCTAACAAGAATCTATAAAGCATGAATGAGAATAGATATCACTCTCGGACTTAATGACTCACCAACTAGCCATATAGAGAGGGAGGTTGATCAAATGGAGCTTTAGTCCCTACATGGTAATATCGTGTAGGCATAAAATATTGGTTACTACGTTTGAATGTGCTAAGTATATGGGATGCAATGCAACAAGAATCAAAAGCCATAATAACGAGATGTTTAATCATAATCAATTAACATAAGCTCAATATACCATGTGTAATCAATGCATAGGATAAAATATGCTTAAGAATAATTGTACTTGCATATCTTGTTTAACACTATAAAGTAACATGAATTGATCATCCAACTACCTTGTACTAGCGAGTGAGAGATATAACATAGGTCATAACCCCTTCCAGAAGGTAATGGATGGTACATGAGTGTAGAAGAGTTGCATAGATCATAACCTCTACATGTAAGCATGAGATAATACAACTTATTGGATCGCACATGTGGGTGAGGCGTACCACATAGTTCATAACTACTACATATAAGTACATAACATTGATTGCATATGAGGGTGAGACGTACCACATAATTTATAGTCCCTTCATATAAGCATAAGATATTGCATAACATCAAATCGTACATGAGGGTAAGGTGTACAACATAGTTCACAACCCTTCATATAGAAATTCGGCCTTGTAGTGGAGGGTAAGACATACAACATAGTTCATAACCCCTTCTACTAGGCTTTACAATTCACAAGAGCATAAACCTTAGCATAAGAACTTAATAACTCCGCAACAATTGAGACTTGTAAAAATCACGTATTAGGTCATAGGAAAACTTGAGAATTTTTGTCAAGACATTGTTTCAAACACTTGGTGGGTGTGTAATGCTTATTCAAAATCATGCAATTCAAGAGTGAAATCATGTAAGAAGAGTCAATGCAACTTAACCCATTAATATATTGCAAAACCCTCATGTGAGATACCTTGAAATCCATCATCAAAACTCATAATAGATCATAGTTTCATAGCTCAAAACATGCACAGTCTCAATTGACAAAACCAACTCATAGTATAAGCTTGAGATAGATACACAAGCATATATAATTAACATTTCATAAAATATCAACATATTTCATGGTTATAATCCATATTAAAAGATACCCATAGATAATACAACTTGAAAACATGCGATTTTCATAAGATAGGAAGATTGGTCACCATGGGTGAAAGGACCCAATGGTTGAAACCCACATATCTCAAACTTGAGTTTTCTTGATGTAGATTTGAATCTTGAGTAGAGTTCTTGAGATCTAGGATTAAGCTTCAGACACTTGAATTTGGATGAAATATTTGATTAAGTGTTAAGAGGATTTTGAGAGTGTTTTGAGTGATATAGAGTTGAAAAATAGTTAAGTATAGGTGTTTTTATGCATAGGTGGACATGGTGCCAAGAACCCAATCTCTTAGGATGAAACTGAAAATTCAAGAAAGTGCAAACATTACTTCGCGATGGGTCCATGTCATAGAGGTATCGCAGATCCACAGTATTTTTAAAAAGTTCTGCGAAAATTATTTTTTGCTATGGGTCTCCTAAAATTCGGGTTATACGCATTTCCCACTCAATTTTGCCCCTTGATCAAGAATATAAATTCGTATTTTCGATATCATGGATGGATTGTGAGATATATAAAAATTATGATTATGGGCTTTTTCGAGGCACATTTTTGAGGCGTTTCAATCATAGGGCTTGTTCCCGAAGAAAGGAAACTCACCAACAAGTTTTCAAACTCGAGATCCGAGTCTAGCCATGAAACAGAACAATCTCCTTGTCATCTGTTCTTACATGGTTAGGTCATGTAGTCAAAAAGGTATGTGGCAGCACATACAATGCACTATGTATATAGGTATGCCATGAATGGAAGAACATCACAATAGTGTCTATATGCATAATCATAATCAATAGACTAAAGACACAATACGTATAAGCATGCAACTTAAAAATTATATGAAAAAGTAGCATAAATCCATTCTTAAACTTAGCATAAATAAGACCATAACCGACATTCAGAAGACCATGCAGACTATTACATAGTATCTCGATGTTCACTCTACATCAAGCTAAGAGGTGTTTATTTTGTCAAAGTAAACTCGACCCTCACCCTATAGGCTCTATCCTATCACGATGAGAACCATCACTTTACCCCAACCTTTAGGCTTTATCTTAACATGGTGAGTGTCCATCATTAAGCTAATTGGATCCAATATCACACCTTTAAGTCATAAAACATACACATCATTCTTATGGTGGCACATAGTTATAGGACTATGATATCTAACAAAGCCCTCTCGGTGCTAATTCATATCCCATGGAATACATATATCATGCATATACATGCTTTTTATATAGTTCATACTCCATTAAAATCATACTTTCATAATTCAAAAATTGTTATCATAGCTTTCATAAATTCATCATATCAGAATAATAGTCTATATACTTTACTTTTGTCATAACGTGGGTAGCCACTCCTACCTTAATATCATCATAAACATTAGACTTTTCATTACTTTCTTTATCATAACTTCATCATGGTCATAATATCATCATCATCATCTGTTAAAATATATTTTTCATACTTGAAATCATAAGCATAGAAATACATAGCTTTATCATAGCAGACTGATCCTAAGAGTGGGCTCATGGACATTCAAGTAAAAATATGCAATTGAGTAGGATTCATAGAGAAAACATGTAACTAAAATCAACTTGGATCATTGATAAGGGAACCCACATCAAATCATTAATCCCTAATCATACATATTTTGAAAATACATATTTTTGCATGAAAATCATACACATCATGAAATTCATCAAAATTCATGCATAATTAGTCATATTTATCATATAGAAATCATATACCTTGCATTAGGGCTAATAGCATAAAAGCCTATAAGAAATCATCATGAATTTTGATTAAAAAAAAGATTTTGGATTGGGCTTCATGGATGAAACTAATCCATGATGAACCCTATATACCTCAAGAAGAATACTCAGAATTGAGGAATAAAATATGAAAATCCTTAGTCAAATTAACTTCAATGGAACCCCTGACAGAGAGAGAAAAATATTGTGAACCCTTGAGATAATATGTAAGAATTAAAAGCTCTGGATGAGTTAGGAATAGGACTTTATAAAGGTTAGGTCAGTTAGGGTAGTTAGAGTATCCAAAATGACACTGTTTAGAACTTAAGTAAATTGGGAAACTCAAAAATACCCTTCACTAAAAACTGTTGGAGTCATCCACAGAACTCCTTCTATGGGTCGTGGATCAACTTGTCACTCGTATCTTGCCTTGTAGGTCAAGATGTCACAAAAAGTTGAGCTACTAAAATTATAGCTTCTGACCAATAAATATGCAGTATGGATCGATGATAAACTTGTGGGCCATTGAGCCCCTTATAGTGAGACTTCAGACTTAGACAAATTTTTTTTCTTCAGGGCCTCCACCTGCGAGACCTATTACTAGGTCGTGGTTCTTTATATGGTCTATCTATTAATTTGTAAGTCAACTTCTAAAAGTTCTTCAATTTTTCAATTTTACTGGACATTTTTCACGAGTGTACTTACAACCTGTTGATGCATACACAGGCCATATAGTAACTTGTAAATATGGCTTTTGCTAAAATGTTAACTTCTAATTTTCCAAGCCTATAAAAATAAGAGGTGTTACAATATCTCTCCCTTGGAATCATTTCTCCTAGAATGTGACAAAATTACGCTTTAATAGAGATAAATTAGAGTTATTATCTTAACATAAATGCAAAAAATGCAACCTAATGACCATTTTCATAAAATCATCAAACTTATTCATCAAATATCATTCAAATACAATTTCATGATTATGGATGCATGCAAAATAACATAAGATGCACATTCATGAGAATTTTGAAGGAGTAGATTATATTAAGTACCTTAGGCTTAAATAGAAGGAAAGAAGTAGCCATCAATTTAATCATAATTCAAGAGAACACCCATAAAGAAATTCGTGAAATCCTAGACGGAACTTGAGAACCCATTAAAAGATCAAAAGCTTTGAAATCATAAAATCAAGGTCAATACATGCATGATTAAATTAAGAAATGATAGATCAAAGCATAAATCAAATAGCCTAATGAAGAATCATAAAACCCTAGCTGAAATTTAGAAGGAATTGAATTGAAACGCTTAAATTTTGGCTTCATGGATGAATACTCACATATACCTGAAGTGGAATCCTTGATTAAAACTTGAAAATGAAGACTTGAATGGAAGAACCCTAAGCTTGAGCCTTGATCTTGCCTAGGAAGAACTTTCTAGGTAGAGAAGTTCTATAATTTATGAATTGTGGGAGAATGTGAAAAATTAGGAGGATTTTGGATAGTTCTAGGTCTTAGGAATAGTCTCAAAATGACTTAGCTTTAATATTAGAAACATAAGAATTGTCTAAAATAACCCTAGAAAATAATTGTCAACAGCAACCATGGGACCTTTCTAAGGTCCATGGTCCAGTTCACGAGCCATGAATACCTCTCATGGAAATTAAAGTGAAATGCCACATCTTAGAAGTTTTTCTATAATGTCTTTTATGACTCGTGGTTCCTTCCATGGACTATAGAACTCGCTCGCAAATTTTTCCAAGTATCATAGAGCCTCGTGAAACCATCCACGACCTGTAGAATTTTCTACAATTCGTACAACCTATCCATAAGCCATGATAGTTCAATTTTTTAGGCTTAGTTCCAGAACCCATTTATGAGAAAAAATCTTTACGATCCGACCTGCATATTTATAAATAACCTTATGCAACTTATATTTTAGGATCCCTTTCTACGAAGCCATGGAACAATCTATGGGCCATAAAAGTAACTCATGCTTCTTGATCCAGTAATATTTTTTGAATGTTTCTTTAAGATTTTGACTTTCTAACTTTCATGGTATTACAACAACACCGTCCCTCTAGTTTTCCCCCTAATACCCTCTTTGTCAACCATCATTTTTCCACCACTCCAAAATAACAAAGATTTATGCTAAAAAGGAAAATAAAATTGATCCTTTTAGCATTTTTATTTTTAAGAGTTTCATTGCTGATTTGTTTCCCTTGTTATTAATGCATAGTTCTAAAATAATGATTTAAAATTAAATTTAGTTATTAATGCATAATTCAGAAATCCTGATGAAATAGCTCAAAAAGTGCTCGAAAATGTATCTTGAAAATGCACATATTTATAATTTTCATAAATCTTAAAATTTGTGCATGATATCAAAAAATTTGACTTCATACAATTGATAAGGGATAAAATCAAGTGAGAAATGGGTATAACCCTAATTTTAGAGGACTCATAGTGTACACATAAGTTTCACCAAAATTTCATTTCCAATAAGGGTGCACATTAGCTCTACGATGTGGAGCCGTCACAGAGCAGTGTATTTTGTTGTTAATTTTCTTATTTCGACCTAAGACTTTGGGGTCCTGGGCCTAAGCCTTCGTATGAGTAAAAATATTTATACTTAGTCATTTTGAACCCCATATCATTCAGACATTCCCGAAAATATTTTCTAACACTTAATCAAATATTTCATTCAAAATCAAATGTCCCAAAATCAATCTGGATCTTAAGAAACTCATTTAAGCTTCAAGTTCTCATTCAAAATTTCATCAAAAAAATCACCAAAGTTGAAGTATGTGGGCTTGAACAATTAGGTCTTTTCACCCATGGTGTCTTTCTATGTAAATTGCATGTTTTCAAGTGGGTTATCTATGAGTATCTCTTATTATGAAATTTGACCATAAACTATGTTGGGATTTCATAAAATGTTGATTGTTTAAGCATATTTTGAGCTATGAATCTATGATCTATTATGAGATTTGATGAGGGATTTTAATGTATCTTGTATGAGGGTATTACCAAGTGTTGGAGAGTTGATTTACATTAAGTTTTCTCATATGATTTCACTCTTGAATTACATAATTTTGAACTAGCATTACACACCCACCAAGTATTTGATAAAATATCCAGTTATGGATTTTTGAGATATTAATGATCTATTGCATAGCTTATGAGTCAAGTGATCTTATGATAATGAAAAGAATGTTTGTATATGATGATTTCATGAATACTATATGTGGTTTGCAAGTTGATCACACATTGTTGAGGGGGAGATATTCCTCGACCACCTTCTGGAAGAAGGGTAATAGGCTTGTAATACCATGTTGAGGGGTATATACCTTAATCACCTTATCGAGGCATGCTAGGCTTGTTTACCATGGTTAGGGGGTATATACCTTGACCACCTTGTCGGGAGGTTCTAGGCCCGTACTACCATGTTTAAGGATATATATACATTGACCACCTTGTTGGGGGGTGGTGCTAGGCCCGTACTACTAATTGAAGGGTAGATACCTCAATCACCTTCAAAGGGGGTGAAATGCCTTAGATTCCAAGTACTAGGTTCCTTGGTTTATGATGATGGTCTCTTCATACACATGTATTATGTTTTATATAAGTATGTTTTACCTCAACCGTTGATCATGCATGTCATGTTGCTAATATACTATCTCTTGTTTATGTATATGCATTTTAATTATGTTGACTATCTCTTGTTGCATTGCATCCTACATACTTAGTACATTCAAACGTACTAATGTATACTGTATGCCTACATGATGTTACCTTGTACGAACCGGAGCCCCTCATGAACATCCTCCCCGTGTCTAGCTGATCATCTTAAAGATAAGCTATTGGTGAGTCCTCAAGTTCAAGGAGACTAGCTTTGCACTTTTACTTTTGCTATCACTTTATGTTTACCTTTGATACCGAAAGGGTGAGCCTGGAAAGTTGTCTTGGCCCTCGCCCAATCTATGTTAGAGGTGTTGTTCGGCATATTATGTAATTAATACTTTGAGCTTTGACTCTTTGATGATCTATGCTATTAAAGACTTCCCTTAGTCCTTTTATCCTTGTCTATACTCTCTTATTACTGTTTACTTTGCTTCCACGACCAAGATAGGGTAAATGATATGCTTAAAGGCTTGTTTGGCGTCCTTTTGGGTTCCCATTCACCGTGTTACGTCTAGTCCCAAGGCTTGGATTGTGAAAAACTTAGTATCAGAGCACTAGGTTGTTAATAGTCCTCAGCGTCTAACACACAACATCGATTAGAGTCTTATTCATGGTTATGAAGTGCACCACAACTATGAGTAAGAGTCTATGAGACAATTTAGGAAATATTTCCCTTCTTCTTGATCTATGTCATGCTATAGAAGTTAAGGTAAGGTTTTCCCCTAACAAATGCTCTTTTTTTTATTAGATCATGCTTGTCCCAAGAGGAAGAAGAGCTCGTATACCTGAAGAACAATCAAATCATGAAGAGTTCCAGGATGCTTTTTTTATATTAGCTCAAGATATGTCTAATAAAATCAACCAAGGGTCCCAAGCCCCTCATGCTCCTACTCCGGCATCTAGGGTAAGGGATTTTATAAGGGTGAACCCACCAAAGTTCCATAGGTATAGAGTGGATGAGGACTCTCAAGAATTTATTGATGAGGTGTACAAAGTGTTATCTCTCATGGGTTTTAGATTGGAGAAGAAAACGTAGTTGACGGCCTACCAACTCAAACGGGTGGCCCAAATATGGTTTACCTAATAAAAAGAGGAGAAGGGGAACAACAATGTGATCCTTTAGAAGGGATTTAAGGAAGTATTTCTCAACCCGTTCCTCCCTCTTGAGCTAAGGGAGGCCAAAATAATGAAATTTATGAATTTGAAGCAAGGGTATATGAGTGTGAGGGAGTATGCCCTCAAGTTCAACTAACTCTCCAAATATGCCCTAAAATCCGTGACTGAGCCTAGGTCTAGGATGAACAAATTTGTGATGGGTGTATCCGATTTGATGAATTAAGAGAGTCTTGATGCCATGTTGATTAATGATATGGGTTTGTCCCACTTTATGACTTATGCTGAACAATTGGAGGGGAAAAATTTGAGATAGAGAAGAGATAATGATGCCAAGAGGGCCCATTTTGAAGATAGATTCCAAGGTCCCAAGGGTGGTTGGTTTCATCAAGGCCAAGGGTCTTCAAATGCTCCAAATAGAAGGTTTGATAATGATTATACAAGGGTCCAAGATAGTGGAAGTGTGCTGCCTAATCCTATGTGCCCAAGGTGTAGAGGCCATGATGGCCCATGTTTAAGGAACACTAATGCTTGCTATAGTTATGGAGAAGTGGGTCACAAAAAGGTTGATTGTCCTCATAATCCTAACAAGGGAGATGGCCATCCATAAGGCCAAGGTACAAATGCGGTTCCTAGGGGAAGAGGAGGTGAACAAGGTGGTTACCTAAGGGACAATCGATTCTATGCTCTTCAAGGGAGACAAGGGGTAGATGACGTGCCCGATGTTGTCACCAGTATGTTAAAGGTATTTGATTTTGATGTGCATGCATTGATAGACCTAGGTGCCACCATTTTCTTTATTACTCCTATTGTTGCCAAAAATTTTCATGTTAAACCCGAATTGTTGTGTGAGTCATATGAGGTGTCTACTCCCGTTTGTGAATTCATTGTTGCTAGAAGGGTCTATAAAAATTGTCCCATTTACATTTTGCATAAAATGTTACCTTATGATTTTTCTGAGTTGGACATGATGGATTTTGATGTGATTCTTGGGATGGATTGGTTGCACGCATATTATGTCTCTATTGATTGTATAACCTGATGATGTTTATGCTCCAATAAGAAAGTGGTTGTTGTCAGCAATTAACCTAACTGAAGCTTAGAGTCTAATCCACAGGGAATACAAGGTTTGACTACAAGAATTCACTATCAATCATTTCAAGTATCTATAACTAGAACATCTAAATGGGGAGGGGGGGTTGTGATTCAAGAACAAAAAAAAAATACTACACAATAACGTGAGAAAATACTCAATTTTGGAGACAACTTGGGCATTGTGTTCCTCATGGTTCATTGACTCAATTAACCTAGATAACATAACTACAATTATAGATTCTCATACAAGATGGTAACTTAGTTTCTTCCAGTCCTCTTGTGAAGGTGAAGGTCGAATTTCACCATTGCGCTTGGTCAACAACCATGGCGTACCAACTAATCATTACCTATTATCCCAATCAACCTCCCTTTAGTCAGGTTTGGTTAATTAGACAAGAACACATCAATCAAATCCTTTCATCTAATTTCCTTTTTTCCTATTCGTCAGTATCTTGGTCGGGATCATGATAGTAGGTGGGATTTGGTGTTGGCCACCACCAAACATCAATCATAATGAAGGGAAATAGACAATACATGCAAAACCCCAATCATAGAAATGCACAAACCTCGGTCATCTCAAGTCAACTACCCATGGTTCTCACAACCCTGAGTTGTGGGTGCTTAGCTACTCATGGCTAAGGCAAAACCAATGAAAATGTACATGCACGACATAGTTGAGAATTTTACCAAAAGCAATGAAGAGTGAAGACATCACAAGTTGCAAAGCATAAGCTTGTAGATTGACAATGAGTACAAAGCAAGATTTGCAATCCCCAAAAGTGGGTTCTCCAAGAGAAAATGAAAATCTATGATAAAATCCTAAACTATCCTAGAAAGAATACTCAAAAGTGATGTTCAATTCTTAATTTCGGGTCTTGTCTTTCATAAAACCCTAACTTAAAGTATTTATACTGTTACATATTTAACCCTAAAAATTACACAGAAAAGACAACTGGATGCTAATATGTCTCTAGGTATGACTTGTAGGATGACCTATGAGTCATAATTGAGGTCTCATATCAAGTTCTTGGTATTTTGGACTCAACCGGTACAAGTAGTTGCTTGGGCTGCAACTTGTATGCTCCTCTTGTAGTTTAGCCTTCAGATTTTGGTCCAAAGTTTTATCTCTTTGTTTCCTGCTATGAGTCCACCTATATAGGTTAAAGTGAGACTTATAACTTGTAGGACGGCCTCGTAGAGTTGATCTCCACTGAGTACATTTTGGATTTTTGGTCTCTGTTTCTTGCTACAATAAAATTCTACGATAAAATCCTACGACTCATAGCTTGGGCTACGACTCGTAGGTGAACTCGTATGTCTTACGCTGCAGCAAAATCCGCAATTTTCCTCCAAAATTATGTCGACCTAACTTTTCTGCAAGAATAACACAAAAACACATAAAATCATAAAAAGTCCCATCAAGAACTCATAAAATCCCTTGTTTAAGGCATCAAATGTGTATTATTTGACAGAAGATCAATACCCTCAACTTAGATTGTTCCTTTTCCTCAAGTGACAACTCAATCAATGCAGACAATGAGAAATATATAGCAACTATACCAATGACATATGCATCATTCACTCTAATTCAGGTACTCAACTATCATTTTCAAAACTAGATTGCAAAGCTACTAAGCATAACAAAAAATAATGATGAACTTGGAAACCCAACTATGAAAAGCTAAGGAGCATCAACCATCCACAATCACTGTATACACATATGCTAATCAAGTAGTGCAAATGCCCTCACAGAAAAGAAGTCTCTACTACACACTCAAAAAGCATTCAGAATTTAGGGACTGAGGAAGCATTCTCACTGTTTAGAATTTAGGGACTGAGGAAGCATTCTCACTCTCACAAATGAAATTCATGCAAAATGACTAATACCATAAGCTTGCCCCTATACTCATCTTCCGTCTTGGTGACTAAGTGGATTTGAACCACTTTAGGACTTAAGCACTTGTAACATAGGTTTAGGGGCTTTGGTATGGCATTTTAGGTAAGTAGTGACTAATAAGCTATCGTTGAACTATGATTGCCAACACTTTTGCCTTCATAACCCATATATTTTAACTAAATCCACCGTTATTCTCCTATTTCAAGCTTTTCTCAGGTGCTTTCATTTCCTTTTTAGCAGTGCCTTATTTTTGACCTCATTTTTGCTATTTCCTTCAATTCAAGGCACTTTTCTTTTCTTTTTCATCCACGGTTTCATATTTTTCATTTCTTTATTTATTCCTAACTAACCACCTCTTTGTCTTTACTTTACCATAATAAAGGTCACCCTCAACTTAGGCTTTTAGCCTGAGGTGAAGTACACAATATCTAATCTCCAAACTAAGGCCATCATTTGTAGCCACCCTCAAATTAGGCTTTTAGCCTCAATAAAGGTTCACATGTTCAAGGATAGACCATGGCCAATATCAAGGTATTTTATCAAAAAAGGTTAAGCTAGTAATATATAAAGAAAGAAGGAATACATGAGAAGCTCAAATATTTTTAACAAGGGGTCCTCTAATATATTTAGAAGGTCATTTAGGCAAGAGTGGGCTCACTAAAAGAACAAAGGCCTAAGATCACTTCCAAATGAACCAAATCACCAAACCAATCTTAAAGTAACAAGGTAAGTTCTGAGTCCATACAAGATGCATGAATGAGGAAAAATAAGCTCACAACACATATGACATTTTACACACACAATCAACTATAGACACTGGTCCTTCTTCCAACCTCAACTTACCTTCACATTATTAGTACAAACATTGCCAGATACTCAAAATGATTCAATGCATCAATAACCACAATATCAAAAATTTTGAGGATACCTAATTTTTCATTAAAAAGTAAAAAACATTTATAGACTATGTATATGCTAATAGATAATACTACTATGCATCCACAAACTATCTACACTACCTAAAATAGGTCGGTTTTATAGAAAATTAAACATCCACAAGGAAAAAAAATACGATAAAAAATTTTGGGATAAAAATAGAGGAAGTTATGGACTCGAGGCTACTCAGACTTCACCTTAATCCATAGCTTCCCATACTTCACAAAAATAGAATACTTTGTCCTCAAAGTAAAAATATGTACTAAGACGAAAATAATGAAAACAAAACATAGATATATATACACTAAAACCCAACATCGGATTAAGAATAGGGGAAGAGCATCTTTACTCATACTTCTGCTTTTAAAAACTAATATCCAAAAAAAAAGGTAAAAAAACATCCAACATAAAACATCCAAAACCAACATAACAAATAGATTATCCAACAAAAGAACAAAATATCCATAAAGGAAAGATAAGAACTAGGGTCAAAAGGGTCAAACATCAGGGTACTCAAGCACCGATATCTATTTGTTCAGCAGGGTCCTGGGTGACTATCTCCTCCTCAACAATCTAGGTCACAGTTGTGTGTGAACTACCCTCTGCATGTGACCTCTGCTGCTCCCCAATCTCTCTGTATAGACAAATAGTATTAACTCCTGCACCACCTCCTCAGGTATCAGCTCCTCCTCCGGTGCTACTAGGTCATCATGTCTAGGCTTCTTCAGGCTCATCTCTGGGTCATCATGCTCAAGGGGCCTCTTACAATGGGCATGCGGGCGATCAGCAGGTCAATCAAATACCTCATCACTCGTCGATGCCACCTTTTGGATTGTAACAAGGGATGCTAACATCTGTAATAAGTCGACCTTGAACTTTTCCACCTCATCTATCACTGTGCACATGTTAGAAGGCCTAGCAACCTTAATTATCCACTAGAATCTCGCCTCGAAAGCATCTACATGGGCATCCACTACTCTAACTCTTTTATCAACCAACTCGTAGGCGAATGCCTTTACTCTCACCTTTGAGTCCCGAACAGTCTAGCTGACCCATGGCCTGGCCTGAGCTGCTAAATCCTATAGCCTAGACTCTGTTATAGCCACCTTGCATACCAGTGCCCAAAATGCAACAATAAAAACAAGAGAATCAACCTAAATAGTGGATGATGCTGATGCTGGAGTACTGGAGGATGGCGTAAACTCAATCTAAATAGTTGGTGAAGGCTCTGTAGTAGCTGGAGTAGAGCCGATGGTAGCTAAGGCTGAACCTTAAGTCTGCGGCTCAACTAGGAATGGATCTGGGATAGTTGAATGGGCTGCATGTGGTAGGGCCACCGGGTTCTCATCAGCCTTCATCAGGATGGGATTCATAGTGCATATAGCCTCGATATGCTGGTACTGGTGGGATTCTATAGGAACACTTGCTTCACTGCACATCGGTGGATCAAAATAGGGAATGGCAGTGAGGTGTTCGTCTAGATGGTAGACTCGTGGATCTACTCGGAGATAATCTAGGCCCAATCTATCTCATAACTAACTTAAATGTTGGCTAATAATATAGTTTGCTCTAAGGTGATCACATTATCTGTAAAAGTAGGTAGGATATGCCAACAGATAATGGACCACCAAAACTTGGCCCGAAAAGAGAGGTAGGATTTCACTATTGGATCTGTGTCATTTGTAAGCCACGTTGACTTGAACCCCTCCTTACATATCTGGCTAGCTATCCATTATAGCAGCTCGGTCTTGGCCCTAATATCTTTTTCACTCACTATTCTCCTCATTTTGTCAATGTGACCATCATACTCTATGGTGGACTGAGGAACTCTATAGGTGGGCTAAACAAAATCCGTCAAATAGTCTCTTCCGAAATAGGAACTCTTCGACCCCATACTAGCACCACTCATAACCTAGGCTGCTTGATTGGCTTCTTGTTCTTTGGCATCCCTTGGCAAATTGTAGCAGGATAAGTGGCATAAAACTCACGGACCACATAAGAGGTATACTTGCCTAGCTGCTGTATAGTCCATCGTAGTTCGTATCTATTCATCTCCATATCTAACCCTAGCACCTTATCCAACCCAGAGTCGTTCACCCTAGACTCCTCATGGAATTGTCAGACTAGTTTGACCTGACCCTTTTGCTCTAGCCCCTAGTCATATATTTCTTTCATTCCTATAATGCACTATCTATGGTCAGTTGAGGGTTATGATTGGACTTCTTCCTACTGAGTCTGGGAGGTTCTTTCAGACTTTGAGTCTGTCTCCGAGTGTGTGGGGGTCATCTGTGGTAAGCTATTCCCAGAACGGTCTCCATCATCCTCCTGTTCCTCCTCTTCAGACTAGGAGGAACTTCTGACTTACATGAGTGCCTGAGCTGTACGTGCTCAAGTATGAGGTACATTTGCTTCTAGATCTATTCTAACCCTGTGCACTTCTACACAGCCCTCGGATGTATCAATCTTGGAAGATTCATCCAGTCACCTCCATTGGAATGTTTGGATTGCTTGTTTGTCCTTTTGAGGCATGATGTCTGCAAGCCAACCGCATAATACATGTGAGCATCAAGTTGTTTGATCAAACAAATAACACAACAAAGAACAAGAAACAAAAATACTTAAAAGTAGAAACTCACTGATACAATTGCAGCTATGAGGCACAAGTACAGCTTGTAGGGTATCCTACGAGTCGTACAGTAGCCTCGTAGTGCAATGGTTTATGAGAAAATGCAATTTGGAATCAGATACGAGGTTCAATTTGATGGACTACGAGTCGTAATCTGGCCTCGTACCTCACTTCAGAGGCATTTTTAAAATCTCAATTAGACTTACGAGACCCCTACTACGAGTCATATCAGATGCTACAAGTCATAGATGGGTCTCGTATGACTAATGCGGAGGATCCACAGGTGACTGGTGCTTGCTATGAGGGGCTACTATGACTCGTAAGTGGACCTACGAGTCATAGAGAGGACTCGTAGCCGAAAATAGATAGCACCTGTAGTGCCTATAACACTTTCACAATCCACAAAAACCTTAAACCACAACTAAGCATTGACAAACATCAGTGCATCACAGTCGACACAAAATTAGACCCACTACAACAAAAACAATCATAGCAATCATTATCCTAGAAAACCAAAGTCAATCCCATAACACATCAAGCAAAACTAAAGCAATTGCATTACAAAAATCACACTACTGATCAACACAACATTCTATAGAGATGCAATTAGAATTCATACAACTTCAATTAAGGCTAACAAGATATGGCATATTAAAATACACTCGCACTTTCTAAATTTCAATTTTGAAGATAATTTTCATAATGAGCGGGCAAAAATTTAGCTTTACATTCAGGAGACGAATAATTATCACATACACGACCACCCACACAAGAATTTTCGAACAAGGTTCAATTCAAAGCATATTTCAAAGCACAAAAACCCTAGTCTTCATGTCAAAACCAAAAATCACCACATAGGAAACAATCTTCATAATCAAACCAAATACATATTCATCTAAATAAAAAAACTCACCACAACAGTGCTTTAAAATTAACCATGAAGCTTACCAAAGTGTAGAAGGCTTGAACTGATGCAAAGTAAAGAGAAAAACGAGTTGAATCCCCATAAAATAGTAGCCTCTCTAGAGTACTCTTCGTAAAATGACGTGGGTAGCCAAGATTGTGATCGGAATAGTGAAATACGGAGTAGGTTTTGGAAAATCATGGACTCTTAGGGTTGGGGAAATGATTTTAAGGGAAAAATGTTATTTTGACCGCTTTTATAACAACCCAGGTCATTCCCTTAAAAAGATACAGATCGGGGCTACAAGACCCTGACTACAAGTCATAAGGTTCTTACGACTCGTAGGTCCTGGTTTGGTAGAATACCCAACACTTACAAAAAATTAGAATTCATACCTAGGTACTATGAACCCCACTTTCAACTGTAGTGGACCCTATGAATCGTAAGGTTTGTTCGTAGTATGTGTGCCAACTTTTGATAATCATAAGGGAATGACTACAACTCGTAGGCCTACTCGTAGGGATTGCTCCAAGTTCCATTTTGTCATATCTTCATTTCTTTAATTTCCACCGATAAACCAAATAACAAAACACAACAATCTTCAAAATATCACAACTGCATCAATGTCTTCCAACTTAAAACAAACAAACACCGTACTACCTAAGAATTTCAATAATCAAACACACTTAAAAAAAAACCAATAATTATCAATGATTCATGGGTTTCCTCCTAAGAAGTTCCTTGTTTAACATCGTGACTCGACTTTGTCATTATCTTTCATCAACAATCATCAAGGGACCAAACCTCATTCTTCAATTCATCCGAGTATTTCATTGATTGGCAGATATCAAAACAATCTCTGAATCATTGACCCAAAACTGAGGCTGACCTAAATCCATATCCACAAAAGATCTCCTAGTGACCAGAAATGGTCTTCCCAAAATGATGGGTACCTCAAAATCAATCTCACAATCAAGGATCACCAAATCTGCGGGAAAGATGAATTTATTGACATTAATAAGAACATCAAGAAGTATTCCCTTTGACTTTTTGATAGTTTGGTCCGCCATGACCAATAGCATTCTTTTCAGAGTTAAAGAGTCCAGTCCAATCTTTTTTAATATGACAAGAGGTATTATATTGATACTTGCTCCTAAATCATATAATGCTCTTGTAAATTCAACATCGCCAATGGTGCAAGGGATGGTGAATGCACTAAGGTCCTCTCATTTTTGAACAAGGCATCTGGTCATGATTTCACTACATTATTGAAGCTCCTGTGAGAACTCTTGGCTCAAAGTGCATTTCTTTGTCACCAAATCCTTCATACACTGGGCGTACCAAGGCATCTTCTCCAGAGCTTCTAAAACGGAAATGTTGATGGATAGTTTCTTCAACATCGAGAAGAAGTGTTTGAATTCACCCTCCTCTTCCCATTTTTTAAGCCTTTATGGAAAATAAAGAGGAGGTTTTGGAATTGACTTCATTTTGTTTTGCTCCCTTACCTCTTCTCTTTGCATCCCAACAATCTTCGGACCTTCTCCCTCAACCACAACTTCACCACCAAGATCCTTCTCATCAACTTCATCCATAATCACCAGTATAGGGGGATCTATGATGCTTTTACCACTCTGAGTCATGACTGCCATGCAATACACTTTAGCTTTAGGATTTTGAACCGTATTTCTAAGTAGGGTGGCCTTTTGGCGTTTGTTCAGTTGCGAAGAAACTTGCTCAAATTATTGTTCTAGTTGCTTAATCTCCACCGAGTGAGATACTATTTTTTGGTTAATACTTAAAATATCTACTTTCATTCCCTTCAACGTCTCATCTTGGTTATCGGCTCTCTTAAACAACTTTTCAAACATCGATTCAATCCTAGAAGTGCTTGGCACGGCATCACAGTTGTGGGGCGACACATAAGGACCATTCCTATAAACATCTCTTCTACCCCATTCGGCATCTGGCACTCTCTCCCTTTCATAGTGACCACCTTGGTTGTCTTTAAGCACCATTACGGTTGTAGTTCCGACCTTGATTCCCAGAACCTTGTCTTTAATAGTCCAAGTTGGACCCTTGGGGGTTATTCAGGAAACCCATTGCTTGATTACTTACAAAACAAGCATCTTCATCAAAGAATGGATCTTCATAGATGGGAGACTTAGGAAGTTGGTGAGTGACCGCTTTGACATTTGCTTGGTTTTGCTTCAGGACCAAGTCCATACTTGTGCGAAGTTGAGCAAGTTGCTCTATGATCTATTCATTGGCCTTTGCTTGCTCATCATCAGTGTTGACTGCACAAGAAGTCTTCATTACACCTTGCTCTTGTTGTCCCCATGTTCGGTTGGTTTTAACGACTTATTCCATCCTTGCGGCTAACAATGAAAAAGGTTTGTCAAGAAACATGCCTCCTATGATTGTATCGGCATAAGCTTGACTATTCTCATCAAATGCTTGATAGAAAATCTCAACCAAGGCATCATCAACAATCTTATGATCAGGGACCATCCTCAACATTTGGTAAATCTCTCCCATGTTGTGCTAATAGAGTCCCCCTGCAATTGCTCAAAGCTATTTATTTGATCTTTAAGCTTTAGCATCTTGGATCTTGGAAAATATCTTTCAAGAAACACTCTCTGAAGCTTTGACCAACTTATTATTGTACCCCGAGGAAGCTCAGACAACCACACAACTGCAACTCCAATTAGTGACAATGGAAAAACCCATAAACCAGTGGCATCAAGAGAAATATTTCGTGTCCCTATGACACTTTTGCAAACAAAGACGACATTCTAGAGATGACGCTGGTAATCCTCTAAGGGTAGCCCTGTGAATAAACTATGGTTTTGGAGCATCTGGAGCAATCCACTTGATATCGCAAACTTAGCATATGTCAATAAGGGAGGTAATACTATAGCACCGGTAACGTCCATTGTCATAGGATTTAATCGATATTGATTCCATCCATAAGTTTTTTTTACTGAAATCCCTAAGTTGTGGCCTATTATCCCTTGGTGGTGGATTCTCTTCTCTTCCCATATCATCATTCATATTTGTTCCTTCCTCGACCGGGATATCCTTATTCACTTGTGCCATTCTTCTAAAGAGTCAATAGATCCCAAATTGATTGAAGATAAGGGATTGCCTTGGCTCCTTGGGTTGGGTATACAACCTAGTACACCTTGCAATTAAAATCAAATAATAAAACCAACAACAAAAGTAAAATACAAGAGAATCTAGAAATTAACACTTGAACTAACTAATAGTGAAATCAAATCAAAACCTCGCCGTATTCCTTGGCAACAGTTCCATAATTTTTGATGATGTTCATGCTCCAATAAGAAAGCAGTCGCTATAGCAATTAACCTAACCGAAGGTTAGGATCGAATCCACAGGGAATACAGTGTTTGACTACAAGAATTCACTATCAATTATTTTGAGTATCTATAACTAGAATCTCTAAATGGGGGGTTGATTCAAGAACAAAAACCAAAATAATTACTACACTATGACGTGAGAAATTATTCAATTTTGGGGATAAATTAGGAATTGTGTTCCTAATGGTTCGTTGACACAATTAACCTAGATAACATAACTACAATTGGAGATTCGCATGAAGGATGATAACTTAAGTTCTTCCAGCCCTCTTATGAAGGTGAAGGTCAATTTTCACCATGGCCCTTGGTCGTCAATCATGATATGCCAACTAATTGTTACCTATTGTCCCAATCAACCTCCCCTCGATCAGGTTTACTTGATTAGACAAGAACATATCATTCGAATCTTATTATCTACTTCCCTTTTCCTATTCGTCATTACCTTGGTCGAGATCATGATAGTAGATGGGGTTTACAAATACTATGGCAGGAGCATTTGTGTGCCGAATATGAAAAATGTAAGTTTTGGTTGAAAGAGGTTTCCTTTCTAGGTCATGTGGTGTCGGGTGATGTTATTAAGGTGGATCCTAAGAAGACGAAGGTAATTAGAAATTGGCCAACACCTTTGACCCTATTGGATATTAGGACTTTCTTAGGCTTAGCAAGTTACTACTAGAGATTTGTGAATGGGTTCTCTTCTATTGCTTCTCTCATGACTAAGTTGACCCAAAAGAAGGCAAAATTTTTGTGGACCGATGAGTGTGAAAAGAGTTTTTGAACATTGAAGATAAGCTTGTCTCCACTCCCATCTTTTCTCTACCGGAAGGGTTGGAAGGTTTTGTTATGTATTGTGATGCCTCAAGAATTAGTTTGGGTTGTGTTTTGATGCAAAATGGTAAGGTGATAGCTTATGCCTCTAGACAACATAAAGTGCATGAAAATAATTATCCTATTCACGATCTTGAATTGGCTGCCGTGGTATTTCCTTTGCAAATTTGGTGTCACTACTTGTATGGAGTTCTCGTTGATTTGTTCACCGATCATAAGATTCTCCATTATATGTTCACCCAAAAAGAGCTCAACTTGAGACAAAGAAGGTGGTTAGAACTTCTTAAGGGTTATGATATGAGTGTGCATTAATGTTGTGGTCAATGCTTTGAGTAGGGTGTCTATGGGTAGCCTAGCACATATTGATGATAATAGCAAAGAGGTGGCTAGAGAGGTCCATTAGTTGGCCATATTGGGAGTTAGATTGGAAAAGGTTGATAATGGTGGAGTAAAGGTGGTTGATGGTTCTAAATCTTTATTGATTGAGGAGGTGAAGGCAAAGCAAGATCTTGACCCCACCT
Source organism: Solanum clarkiae (assembly GCA_011800125.2). Classification (NCBI taxonomy): domain Eukaryota; kingdom Viridiplantae; phylum Streptophyta; class Magnoliopsida; order Solanales; family Solanaceae; genus Solanum; species Solanum clarkiae. The sequence goes on along the minus strand of JAABOM020115814.1, from coordinate 8,649 downwards.
TGTTTGAGTTGAAGGCTTTGGTGAGATAGTAAGGTGGAGGTTTTCTCCCAAGGGGGAGATGATACCCTTAGGTACCAAGGTAGGTTATGTATTCCTAGTATGGATAACTTGAAAGAGAAGATTCTTGATGAAGCTCACAATTCTTCCTATTCTATTCACCTCGGTTCTACAAAGATGTGTAGAGATTTAAGGGAAGTGTTTTGTTGGGTGGTATGAAGAGAGATATTGCCAAGTTTGTGTCTGGTTGGCATAATTGCCAACAAGTGAAAGCCGAGTATCAAAGGGCGAGTGGCCTAGCCCAAGATGTAGATATTCCTACTTAGAAGTGGGAGGAAATCAACATGGATTTTGAGGTTGGGTTGTCTAATGCTAGAAAAAATTTGATTTTATTTATGTTGTAGTTGATAGAATGACAAAGTTGGCTCATTTCCTACGATCAGAACTACACACGGTGCCGAAGATTACGCCAAATTGTATATTCATGAGTTGGTTAGATTGTATAGGGTGCCTTTGTCTATCATTTTGGATCGAGGTGCTCAATTCACTTCTCACTTTTGGAGGTCCTTCCAAAGAGGTCTTGGTACCAAAGTCAAACTTAGTACGACCTTCCACCCTCAAACAGATGGACAAGCCGAGAGAACTATCCAAACTCTTGAGGATATGCTCAGAGCTTGTGTTTTGGAGTTTAAGGGTATTTAGGATGAACATATTCTACTCATTGCATTTGCTTACAATAATAGCTATCATTTAAGCATTGGTATGTCTCCTTTTGAGTCCTATAGTGGTAGGCGATATAGATCACCGGTTGGGTGGTTTGAAGAGATGGAGTTGGCTTTGTTGGGTCCAGATTTGGTTATGGAGGCCATGGAGAGGGTGAGGATGATAAGGGAAAGAATGAAAATAGCCCAAAGTAGACAAAAGTCCTATGCGATGTGAGGAGAAGGGAGCTTCAATTTAAGGTTGGTGATTGGGTCTATTTGAAGGTCTAACCCATGAGGGGTGTGGTTCATTTTGGTAAGAAGCATAAATTGAGCCTAAGATTTGTGGCTCTTTATAGAGTGTTGAGGAGGATTAGTGGCCTATGAGTTGGATTTGCCCAATGATATGAATATGGTTCATCTGGTCTTCAATATGTCTGTTGAGAAAGTGTGTGGTTGACCTAAGTGCTATTTGCACCTTTAGATGTTATGGGTGTTGTTGAAGATAATTTGACTTATAAAGAGGTTTCAGTAGAAATTTTGGATAGGCAAGTGAAGAGGTTGAGGAACAAGGATGTTGTTTCCATCAAGGTTCTATGGAGAAACCAACAAGTTGAGAGCACTACATGGGAAGTCGAGACAGACATGCAAAAGTGATATCCCTATCTTTTCTATTATACTTAAGCCTAAGGTACTAATTTAAGTCCTCTATGTGATTTCAAGTCTTAAGTTTCATCCCTTATGTCATTTGCATGTATTGATGTTTATATTCACAAGTTTATAATGATTTTGACACTTATGTTGATATTTTTGAAATGATGTTTAAGTGCATTTATTGCAGTCATTTGTTGGGCTGAACTCACCTTGATTATTTCTCTCATATATGTTTCTTTGACATTTGGGAACGAATATTCCCAAGGGGAAGATATTGAAATGCCTCAAAAAGTGCCCCAAAATGTTCCTCGAAAATGCCACATTTGTAGTTTCCGTATATCTAAAAATTCATGCGTGATATTAAAAATCTGACTTCATATTCTTGATCAGGGGAAAATTGAATAAAAATGCGTATAACCCTGATTTTAGAGGACCCATAGCAAAAAATAAATTTTGCCAAAATTTCATTTCTAGTAAGGGTCCGCATTAGCTCTAGGACGCGAAGCAGTGCATTTTGTTGGTAATTTTCTTATTATGGTCTAAGACTTTGGGATCTTGGGCCTTAGCCTTCCTATGCGTAAAAATACATATACTTAGTCATTTTTCAACCCCATATCATTCAAAACATTACCCAAAACCCTCTCTAACACTTATCCAAATATTTTATTCAAAATCAAGTGTCCCAAACTCAATCCGAATCTCAAGAAATTCAGTCAAGCTTCAAGTTCTCATTCAAATCTTCATCAAGGAAATCTCTAAAGTTGAGGTATGTGGGTTTCAACTATTGGATCCTTTTACCCATAGTGCCCAACCTTCCTTTATATGTAAATTGTATATTTTCAAGTGGGTTATCTATGAGTATCTTTTATTATGAAATTTGACTATAAACTATATTGGGTTTCATAAAATGTTAATTGTTTAAGCATATTATAAGCTATAAATCTATGATCTATTATGAGATCTAATGAGGGGTTTTAATGTGTCTTGCATAAGGGTACTACCAAGTGTTGGTAGGTTGATTTACATTAAGTTTTCTCACATGATTTCACTCTTGAATTACTTGATTTTGAATTAGCATTACACACCTACCAAGTGTTGGATAAAATATCTGGTTATGGATTCTTGAGTTATTGATGATCTATTATATGGGTTATGAGTCACGGAGTTTATGATGATGAAAGGAATGTATTTATGTGATGATTTCATGAAAAGTATATATGGTGTTGCAAGTTGGCCACACCTTGTTAAGGGAGTGATATCTCGACCCAAGCCTAGGACCTAGACATCACCAGCAAATGGGGAACCCGAAGGAACCCCAAATAAGCCTCATAACATATCATTACACATCCTTGGTCACAGAAGCAATTAAAATGACAATAAGACATAAGCATAAACAAGGGAATTTGGGACTAAAGGACTACTTGATGACATCAACATCAAGAGTCATAAGGAGTCAAAGCTCATAACATATATACATAACATGTCCAACTACACCTCTACTATATAGATAAGAATGGGAGGGGGGGGCACAAGACAAGCAACCGGCCTCACCCTCATAATGATGAAAATAGGTATTCCAATATATAAGGCATAGTCTAAATATAAGCTTTAGAAAAAATAGATATTGTCCTCGGACTTGAGGACTCACCTTAGATATCTTGAAAAATTTGCCTAGCCACGGGGAGAATCAATAGGAGCTTCGGTTCCTACACGGTGATATCATGTAGGCATAGAATATGCATTAGTACGTGTGAATATACTAAGTATGTAGGATGCAATGCAAGAAGAGATAAGTGACATATTCAAAATTCATAAACATAGGCAATGAGTAACATATAGAAATATAGCATGCATGGGAGATGCTTGTGGTAAATCACACTTATATATAGAACATAATACAAGTGTAGATAGTGACCACTACTAGTGAAATAAAAGGATTATCACCCACTTAGAGAGGCGTATGATGTATGAACCCCTTCATGAGGTTGTTGAGGTACAAACTCCCTAACAGATTCATGGGTACAAACCCCCAACATGGTTGATGGAGTACAAACCCCCTAACAAGGTTGATGGGTACAAACCCCCAACATGGTTGATGGATAGTCACACCCTACTACCCATAGTGCTGGAGTACAAACCCCCTGATAGGTTATCAAGGTACAAACTCCTCAATAGGTTAGTAAATCATCGCACTCTACCACTCGTAGTGCCAGAGTACAAACCCCTAATAGGTTATCAAGGTACTAACCTCTTGACATGGTTACCTGGCATGCAACCCCCGAGTAAGGTATAGTCACAAGCCAACACTATATAGGATAATATCATTTATAAATTCCTATCTCTCATTGTCATCTAGTCATCATATTCATACATACATTTCATCATCATTTTATTCTCATTTCATCATCATATAACCAAGAAAAACATACATGCATTTCATCATCATTCTATCATATTTTCATCATCATATCGTCATCGTAGACATACATTCATTTCATCATCATTCTTTCATCAAATAGTCATTATATAGTCAATCAAATCATAAGACAAACATTGAGCCCTCAACTCCTTAGTAAGCCATAACCAGACATTTTATCAAATACTTAGAGGGTTTGAAGTGCTAGTGTAAAACTATGCAATTCAAGAGTGAAGTTATGCTAGAAATTTCAATGTGAAACCTTCAATGGATACTTAGTAACACTTTTATGGTATATACATCAAAACCCTTCATTAAATCTTACAATAGATCTTAGACTCATAACCCAAAATATGATAAAATAGTCACAATTTCATAAATTCCAACATAGTATACATTGAATGTCATAATAAGTAAGACACATGAGTAAATCAACTTTAAATTATGGAATTTATTTAAAATGGAAGCTTGAGCATCATGTGTGAAAGGAATCCAGGAAAGAAACCCACATACCTTAGCTTTGGAGATGAGCTTGATGAAGATTGGAGATAGAGACTTGAAAATTGAATGCAAATCCTTAGATCTGGAGAGGGTTTTGAGACTTGAGTGTAGATGTAAAATATTTGGCTAAGTGTTGGATGAGTATTGGAGAATATTTATAATGATATGAGTGTGAAAAGTAGCTAAGTATATGTATTTTCATGTTTGGGAACACTTAGACCCAAGACTTTAAGACTTGGAATGCAAGAAAATAATTCGGAAGGATTTACATAGGTCCATGTTGGGTGCGCAATGCGGACCTATCGTGGAGGATAAATTTACACATGTCCGCGATAGAGGTGCATCGTAGTATCATTGCAAACATACACTAGATAAGCAAAATTGCAAAGCTAATCATTTGCTCTTAAATCAGGGTTAGACCTATTTTCCACTCAAAATGACCCCTTCAACGAGAATATGAAGTCAGATTTTTGATATCATGCAGAATTTTGAAATATATGGAAATTACAACTGTTGGCACTTCTGAGGCACATTTTCGGGCACTTTTTGGGGCCTTTCAGGTGATATGTCCTGACTACCTTGTCGAGAGGTGCTAGGCTCATACTACCATATTAAGGGGTATATACCTTGATTGCCTTATTGAGGGGTTCTTGGGTGCTACTATATTGAGGGGTATATACCTTGGCCACCTTTATAGGGGTGCTAGGCCCATACTATTGAGGGGTATATACCTTGAGTACCTTTTCGGGGGTGCTATGCTCATACTACCAATTGAGGTATAGATACCTCAATCACCTTCCAAGGGAGTGATATGCCTTGGATTCCAAGTACTAGGTTGCTTGGTCTATGATGATGGTCTCTTCCTACACATGTATTATGTTCTATATAAGCATGTTTTACCTCAAGCATTGATCATGCATGCCATGTTGCTGATAATCTATCTCTTGTTTATGTATATGCATTTTGATTATGTTGTCTGTCTCTTATTGCATTGCATCCTACATACTTAGTACATTCAAACGTACTAACGTATACTCTATGCCTACATGATGTTACCATGTAGGAACTGGAGCCCCTCATGAACATACTCCCTATAGCTTATTCATCATCTTGAAGATAAGCTATTGGTGAGTCCTCAAGTTTCAGGACACTAGCTTTGCACTCTTACTTTTGTTATCTCTTTATGTTGACCTTTCATACTGAAAGGGTGAGCTCGAAAAGTTGTCGTGGCCCCCGTCCAATCTATATTAGAGGTGTTATTAGACAAATTATGTAATTACGTTTAGAGCTTTGACTCTTTGGTGATTTATGCTATTAAAGACTTCCCTTAGTCCCTTTATCCTTGTCTATACTCTACTATTGTTGTTTACTTTGCTTTCGCGACCAAAGATGCGTAAATGATGTGCTAAGAGGTCTGTTTGGAGTCCCTTTGGATTCCAATTCGCTGTGTCACATCTAGGCTCTAGGATTGGGTTGTGACACATGATTTAAAAAATTGAAAATTAAATATTGAATTTAATCTACAAAAGTTACTTCTATATCAATTAATGTTCAAAGATTTGATTTTTTGGAGAGATTTATGAATTGCAGATGTAAATTCAACACTGAGTTTGTTCTACAAAAGTGATAAAAAAAATAGGTGGATGAGCAGGAGCAACATGAAGAGAATGAAAAAGGAAGTTGATTTTATTAAAGAGAATGAGCTAAAGGGTTAAGTTTTTTTGTGTGTTCAAGAAATCAAGGTTAAAAAGATAGATTGTAAATTGTTAGTGGTGGTCTCTGGTCGTAGAGTGATAGCAGAAAATTTGTGGTTTTGAAAGAGAAATAGTTTATTTTAAAAGAAAATAAATAAAAATTGAAAAAGATGTTAAAATAATGATCCACGCACCCAACAAAGTTTGAATCACACTTTTTGTGTCACGACTGCACAAAGTGTCTAAGTGGTTCTAATTCAATGTAATAGAAGTGTTCAATAGGTACAAGTCTTAGTTAAATTGTATAAGTAAAATATGTGGACAACTTAAAATAAGCGTTTTACTCTAATAAGATATTCTCTTAGGATACATATCCTTTCTAGCTAATGTCCATATGTATAAACAAAAGAGGAAAAAGAAACAATAAATTCATTAGGTTCATGTTCTAGCTTTATCACAATAAGTTTAGCACTTAAAAATTATCACAATTTCAAACCTAATTATTGAATTTTTTTTCAAATTGATCCTTAACATCAACTTAATCATGTTCCTTTATTGAGAAAAGAAAAGGTTTTGACTTTTAATTTAGGTTTAATCTCTTTGTTCATGCAATTTTCCTATTTATGCGCTTGTTTTTTTTCATGATCCAAAGTTGAGAGTGATTCCACTTGTTTTATTCCACCTAAACAAGTTAGCCTAAACAAAATTAACAACAAGGCGGAAGATAAAGCGAAAGTAGTAGTCTATATAGGATAACAACATAAGGAAAGAACCATAAATTTAAAGTCATTCCAACACTATTGTCATATGTACTAGTCATTACTACAATTAAAATTTACAAGAAAATATACAAGTCTCTATTATTTTTAATTTTCAAATAGAACAAATAACATAAAGAAATTAGAAGCCTTAAGAGTCCGCTGAATTAAACATGTTGCTGACTCTCACGTTATCAAAAAACTCAGTCCAAGAGTATGAAAAAAAGTCAAGCGAAATCAGGCTCACAACATACATGAAAGTGTAGAAGGAAGGGTGAATGCCAAACAGCACGATGACTAGCAAGAAGATTCCATGCACAAGTATAGAGTAAAGAATGTAGGTTCTCAAACCGAACCTTCAAAAGTTCAACTTGCACTCAAAAAAGTCAGCATACAATTTCAATTCATTATCACGTGCATAAAAAAAGCAATCAGCTAATGATTAATCCCTTTTTATAAATAGAGATAGTTATTGAATCTTAAATAGTAATATGTATATGATTAAAGAAGCACATTACAATTTTCTTCAATTTTGTTAGTAAACATACTTGAAAGAAACTTTATGCTACTTTCAAATACATTAGAATTAAATCCTCATTTAATTTATTTTTTAACTGTCTGATACTAACCAATATTTCAATCAACTCACTTTGAAAAAGAATTAAATTAGTTGAGAAAATTCAATATAAAATGATTGTACAAAACACTAATTGAGAATCATATAATCAAGAATCCTAACATTAACTTGAAAATGATTGAATCTTAGTTGCACAACCACAATAACCTATACTACAAAATAGTTTTTATCTTATTGTTTTCTATTCTTTTAGGGATGTAATTATAAGGCATTCTATGGATTTTAATTTTTGTTTCTAAAATTGTTGAACTATATTAAGGATGTTTGTCAATTCATTGAATTATAACAAATAATTAAAAAAATACTCCAGCTAATCCTTTCTTTAAAAAGTGTTGATTTAGAATAAATCTCTCTTCAATGGCTGCCAAAATTCTCATAGACAACAAAACACCGGATGATTTTGTTATTTGTCCTACCTTTGATAGACAAAGTAACTTGATACATGCTGGTAAGAGGCAGTAGAATTAGTTGAGGTGTGCAAAAATAGATCCGAACACCACAGTTAACAAAAATAAATGTCTGCCAAAATTGTGTAAATATTCGCCCCTAAGCATTGGATATTGAGGAAGAATATAGAACAATCTAATAACTCTAACTAAATTTAACAAGCTACAGATGACTGATAGGTTCTTGCTTCATAGATATTGCTTACTTGTTTTGGACTTGCATATTGGTTTTGTAATTGGCGTAATTAGTGCTAACAAGTTTCAACTAAGAAGAGATATAAAGTTGTTATTACCTTTCTAGCCTCTTAGTCTTATAGTCTCTTAGGATCATAGTTCTCTTAAACAATGTATCAAAATTAAAAAATGCAAAAAAAATTTTAAAGTTCAATGTGGCTTTAAGTGCAAATAAAGCATCGGCTTCAATGAAAAAAGATGCAAAGAAAGAAAAAAATACAAATTATATATTTAGTAAAAGACAAAATTATTCACAAATTATGAATAATATATACATAAATAAAGAAACTAAAAAATAATTATGATAAAGTGAAATGTGAAATATCAATTGTTTAGTGTCATTTCTTTAGAAGAGGTTCGCAGGCAAGCAAAAGTATGTTTAGGACCTTGATGAAGACATTGAATGTTAAACCCCGTATTTCTTTAAAATTAAGGATAATTATACAATTGGGAAATTTTGTTGTGGATGTCGTGTAATTTGAACTTAAGTATATTCTCGGTGCATGATTAGAGCATCAAGTGAATTTGGCGTGCATAATTAAGTTTGAGTCAGAAGTCCTCAATTGGATCAAAATAGAAAAGTTTGGGACCTAATTGATCAATAGACTAAG
>JAABOM020115793.1:0-23348 GCA_011800125.2 Solanum clarkiae | reverse complement strand
CTCATCAAATCCAACATTAGATCCATGATCTAGAGCTCAAAACATGCTAAAACAACCATACTTTCAAGAACATAAATTATTGTGCAGTAAATTTCTCAATATACGAGACCCACATGGTAAATCCACTTTAAATCATGCAGTATTAGTAAAAAGAGGGTTTAGTCACCAAGGGTAGAAGGACCCAATGGTTCAACACCACATGCCTTGACTTTGAAGAATCCTTGAAGAAGATTGGAAATTGAGACTTGAAGCTTGAGTGAGATCCTTATTAAAATCCTTAAGATTGATCTTGAGTTTTGGGACCACTTGAATCTTGAGAGAAATGTCAGTTTAAGTGTTTGAGTAAGTATTGGGGAATATTTAGGATGATATGAGGGTAAAATACGGCTAAGTTTAGGTATTTTCCAGCATGGGAGGGTCTAGGCCCAATACTGAAAGCCCTGGACATGAAATAGAAAATTGGCCAAAGTAACATTGGGGCGCGTCCCAGATGCGGATCCCCACTGTTTTCAGCTCATTTGAAAATTCATAATTTGTTTTGGTTACTCTAAAATCGAGGTTAGACCCTTTCCCCCTAATTTGGACCCCTTAAATAAGAATATGAATTCATATTTTCAAAATAATGAATGGACTTTTAGATATATGGAAATTTTGATTCCGGGCACTTTCGAGGCACATTTGGGCACTTTTTGGGGTTGTTTCAACTCGTTCCTGATTTTGCTTCATCATTACCTCCGTATCTATATGGATTCAGGCAAGCTCTTGCACAATCTCTTCATCTATTTTAGCTTGCTCCAAACCAATACTGAATGCGCACAAACTTTTGGTAGATGATCTATCTCTTTGCCCTCATGCACGATTTGTCTTGACCACCCATTCCATCCTTTCAGCGATCCTTGTGAATGGTTGATCTAAGAACATTCCCTCATAATAGTATCAGCACAAGCTTGACTATTCTCATCTAGGTCATGGTAGAAGATTCGACCAAGGCATTATCAACAATTTTGTGGCTTAGGACACTCCTCAACAACTTTCTGAACCGCTCCCATGTAGTACTGATCGAGTTACCAGGAAGGTACTGAAAGTTGTTGATTTGATCTTTCAACTTGAGCTTCTTCGATCTCGTGGAGTACCTCTCCCAAAAAACCTTCTGCAACTCAACCCAATTGGTGATCAAACTCTGTGGGAGCTCAGATAGCCATAGTGGTTGCATTGCCTATTGAAGATAATAGGAAGACACGAAGTCCCACAACATCCATAGACAAATTTTGTGTTCCCATTGCAGACAAGTGCAACGTTGTGTAGATGAACAAACACTCATGGTAGGCCCGTGAAAAACCTATGGTTTTGTAACATCTTAAGCAACCCACTTGAGACCATAAATTTTATATAGTTAGTAGTGGTGGCAACACAATAGCTCTAGTCACCTCCATAACCATAGGGTTGAACTGATATTGGGGCCACTGATAAGCTTGGGCATTGAAAACCTGTGGCTATGGAGCAATGTCCTCAAGAGAAGGTGGGTTGTCATTGTTTGCATTCTTATTCTCATTCTGGTTCAGAGTTTTATTTGCTACATTGTTTATGTTATCTTGGGTCATCCTTCTAAGTCTTCTTTGATCTCTGGGTCAAACAGAGTAAAGGGTATGCTTCAACTTTGCATGTTGGGCATACACTACACTTATAACTTGAAATCAAACCAAAACAAACAAAACCATAAGATGAGAGAAATAAGGATTATTCCACAAATTACTTGAATTAGACAAGTCCAGCTGTATTCCCCGGCAATGGCTCCACAATCTTGATATCGCCCAAGCTACACCTCCTTTTTTTAGGCAAAAGAAGTCGTTGTCAAGATATATAACCTAACCAAGGTTAGGGTCTAATCCCACAGGGAATATGGTTGACTTAGAAGAAGTCAATTACAATTCGGGGTAATTAACCAACTTATCTCCCAAAAACGGGGGAGCGGTTATAATTGCTATTAAAAGTAATTCTAAACTAAGACAAGTGCTAAACAAATATAAGAGGAACTAGTATTGTGTTCACCATGATTCCCCAACTTAGTATTACCAGATAATCAAATTCTCTTCTAGTGTGTAGCATGCAGAATGATAAGTAAAGTTCACCAAACCCTTTTGGCCCAAGCGAAAGGTGCATTTCATTATGTGATTTTGTCCATCCCCATAGTGTGACATTACTAACCCTTACCTATGGTCCCAATACAACCTCCCCTTGGCCCAGTTCGATTGACTAGACGAGAAACATTGATTAAATCTTATTAATTAATCATTTTTCCTATCCATTACTACCTTGATCTAGTCAATAACACTAGACGGGTCCTAATATTGGCCACCATTATAAAGCATTCAATATGAATAGAATTAATTAATATATGTATGCATACTTTTCAAGAATTACAAATTATCTGATTTTACCTTGTTAGTTCTTCATGGTTCTCACAACCCTAGTTGTGGATGTAGCTACTTATGATTAGTGTAAATGCAAGACTTATGAATTTAAATAACATAATTTAGAACTTACACAAGAGAACTAAGCACAGGAAATCCAACTCTTCAATGAGAATTACAAGATTTAAATTAGAAGATGAAATAATTATTTACAAGTGTTTCTCAAACTCTCTAATGTTTCTCTATCGTTCTCCCTTGTTCTCTTTGAAAAGAACCTATAAAAAAATATTTATAGTGTTTAAAGTATAAAACCAAAATGAATTAAGACAACTGGATCGGCAGGCTCTATGAAGTTCTCTACGGGCCGTATAACAGTTTATGGATAGTGATCGAGATTTTGTTAACTATTGCTTCAATGTTGGACTTGTCTTCTACGATACCCCTCTACGACTCTTAAAAGATTCTATGGCTCATAGGAGGATTCATCTGATGAAATATCAACAAATCCCCATCTTCTGATCCTCATGGTACGATACAAAGTCTATGGTTCATAAAATCATCTACGGCTTGTCTGCATGTTCGTAGACTCAACTTTAGAAATATACCCTCACTGGTATTGCACTTGAAACCTACTTTACAACTTCTAGAGTACTCTACGACCCATAAAGGGTCTCGTAGATTATCACTTTCTGCAAGTTCTGAACACTTCTAAAAATATTATGCCAACCCTGTAATCCTGCGAAACAAACATAAAAATAGATAAGACCTACTAGCATCGCAGTGAGAACACACAAAATTTCAAGTTTTAAGTATCAAAAGTGTTGTAATTTGACATCACATTAGTATCATAACTCGCTCATATAGCGGTGGTTATTGGATAGAGAAACTCCCTAATAGTAGTAAATAATTTAATTTGGCTAAGATTGCATATGATCGAGCTAATTTAAAAATCATTATTTTATTTATAAACTTTGATATGCTGTCAAATTATAGTACATTTGATGTCTAAAACATCAGATTTTGAATAGTCTTAATGCGACTTTTATGGTTTTTATGTATTTTTGTGTTGTTCTTGTAGAAAATATAGGTTGGCATGATTTTGGGAGAAAATTATAGATATTGATGAAATACAGGACTACGAGCCACCCTACAAGTCGTACCCCAATCTACGAATCTAGTGTGCCCTTGTAGCAAGAAATTATGTTCAAAAATTAGAAATTTGCAAAGTGAAGGTCAACTATATGAGGCTAACCTATGAGTCATATGTCTTACTACAACTCGTAGGAGGGGTCTCGTAGCCAGAAACAATATTGCCAAAATTTGGACCAAGAACTGTAACTAAGGACTACAAGATGACACTATGAGTCATAGAACAAACCACGACTCATAGCAATGGATTATAGTAGTCAAGTCCAAAATGCCAAGTGCTGACTATGAAAGCTCGATTATAACTCGTAGGTCACCCTACGAGTCGTAACTGCGAACCATATCTGCCGTCGGCTGTATTTTCTATTTTATTTTTTAGATCTTTTCATAAGTAGTATAAATAGTTAATAATAGCATTTTTGAAGAGAGACTTGACGTTTTACAGATTCTACAACACTTTGAATATTCTTAGAGCACTTTTCTAGGGTTTAGTGTAGATTTTAATATTTTTATTTTGAAGACCCATTTTGGGGGGATTTGATATCACCATACTCAAACTCCATTATTGCAAACTTGTGGTTTCAACATCAAGGTGATTTTGTTCTTTATTGTTCTTGGGTAATCTCTAAACCATGTTTATCATACTCACTGTTTGTGATTTTACCCTAGCAATGAGTAGCTAATCACCCACAACTTAGGGTTGTGGGAACTATGAGTAGAAGACATGATATAACCTGGATTTTGTGTATTTCTTTGATTGAATATTTGCATGTATTGTCTATTTCCTTTCATTTTTAATGTTGTTTGGTGGTGGCCAACACCAAACCTTGCCTATTATTACGATCTAGACCAAGGTAGTGGCGAATAAAAAAAGGAAAGTAGATGATGGGATTCAATTGATGTGTTCTCATCTAATCAACCAAACCTGACCAAGGGAAGGTTGACTAGAACAATGGGTAACAGTTAGTTCACACACCATGGTTTCTGACCAAGAACCATGGTAAAATTCGACCTTAACCTTCACAAGAAGGCTGTAAGAACCTAAGTTACCACCCTGCATGCGATGTCTCAATTAGGGTTATGTTATCCAGGTATTTCAATTAACGAATCATAGGGAACACAATTCTCAAGTTGTCCCTCAAATTGATTGTCTTCTCGCATTAGTAGTATAGTGTTTTTATTTGTCTTCACTTTGAAATTGCAAACCACCCCTCCCCCCAATTTAGAGAATATAGCCGATTGATACTTGCTATGATTGTTAGTGAATCAACATAGTCAATCCCGTATTCCTTGTGGATTCAACATTAACATCGGGTTAGGTTTGTACTTGATAGAGATCGCTTTACTGTTGAAGCGTGAACATCAAAATTTATGGTGCTCTTGCCAGGGAATATGGCTAGGTTCTTGATTTGATTTCACTATTAGTTAATTCAAGTATTAATTTCTAGATTATCTTGTATTTAACTTTTGTTTTTGTTGTTTCCTTTTGTTTGTAGGGTATACTAGGTTTTTATGTCCAACACAAGGAGCCAAGTCAATCCTTTAGTTCCAATCTATTTGGAGATCCACTAAGTCACAAGAAGAATAGCCTAAGAGAATGAGGATATCACGATTGATGAAGCCATTAGTCAACATAAGGAAGTTATGTGTAGAGATGAGAACCCACCACAAAGAGAAAATAGGCCACACCATAGGGCTTTCAAAGAAAATGCATATGGATGGAACCAATATAGTTTGAACCCTATGGCTATGGATGTTACTGGAGCTATAGTGTTGGCACCACTACCGACAGACACTAAGTTTACTGTGTCTAGTAGTGTCGTACAAATGCTTTAAAAATGTAGATTGTTTATGGGGCTACCATTAAAGGATCCATATAGTCATCTCCATAGTGTCGTGTTTGTTTTTAAAAGTGTGATGGGTATACAAAATCTTTCTATGGATGCAGTTGGTTTGAGAATGTTCCCTCTATCATTGACTAGAAATGCAGCTATATGGTTATCCGAGCTTCCACAAAGTTCGATCACTACTTTGGCCGAGCTATAAAGACCTTTTCTTAGAGAGGTATTTTTCGAGGTTCAAAAATCTTAAACACAAAGATCAAATCAATAACTTTGAGAAATTATTGAGTGATTCGATCATCACAAATGTGGGAAAGGTTAACCAAGTGCTTGAGGATGGTTCTAGCTCAAAATATTGTCGATGAAGCCTTAGTAGAGATCTTGTATCGGGCTTTTGACGAGAATAGTCAAGATCGCACCGATAGCATCATAGGAGGCATGTTTCTTGATTAACCTTTTTCACAAATGGCCGAAAGAATGGAGCAAATGGTCAAAATGAATAGAGCATAGGGTCAAAGAGAGAGAAGTACTATGAAGACTTCGTGTGTAGTGAACACCAACAATGACCAAGCTAAGGTTAAAGAGATCATGCAACAACTTGCTCAATGTCACACAGGTATGGACTTGGTACTAAAGCAAAACCAAGTGGTTGTTCAACCGGTGACCCACCAACCTCCTAAGGTACCCGTGTATGAAGAACCATTCTTTGATGAAGATGCTTGTTTTGTGAGCAACCAATCGGCAGCTTTCTACAATAACCCCCAAGGGTCCAACATAGACTATTAGAGGCAAGGTTCCAAAAATTTAATCATGAGGGTGTGTATAGAGATAATTGTTGTGGTTATTATGAAAGAAAAAGAAAATCGAAGAGATGGTTATAGAAATGGTCCCTATGTGCCTCCCCACAATCGTGATGCCAGATCTAGCATTTCTAGTATTAAGGAAATGTTTAACGAGTTATTGAAGAGGGCCGATAACCAAGATGAGACTTTAAAAGTAATGAGATCAGATATTTCAAGCATAAACCAAAAGATAGAGTCTTACTCATGGCCGTTAAATAATTAAAGCAACAATTTGGCCGAGTTTCTTCTCGATTGAACCAATTCCAAAAGGGCACTTTTCCAAGAAACACGGTTCAAAATTCAAAGAATGATTGACATTACATGGAGGTCATGACAAGAAGTGGTAAAATCACCATAGAACCCCCAATACCGGTGGTTGATGATGAAGCTTGTGAGAAGGGTGTTGATGACAAGGTTGATATTGGTGAAGAAGGTTTGAGAGAAAGGGGATACCAAGTGAAGAAGTGAATGGGCAAGAAAAAGCAAAGATGATCCCGAAACGTCCTCTACCTTTTCCTCAAATTGATAAATGAGGAGGATGGTAAATTCAAACACTTCCTTTCTACGTTAAAGAAAATGTCTATTAATATTCCCCTTTTAGAAGCTTTGGAGATGATGCCCAGGTATGTAAGTATATGAAGGATTTGATAACGAAAAAGTACATGTTGAGGCAAGAGTTTTCGTAAGAGCTCTAACAATGTAGTGTCATCATAACCAAATGCCTAGTCCAAAAGAGGGAAAACCCTGGTGCATTCACCATTCCTTGTACCATCCATGATATGGAGTTCGTAAGAGCATTATGTGATTTAGAAGCAAGAAATAATTTGATGCCTCTTACTATTTTCAAAAAGCTTGTTCTTGGTACCCCTACTCCCATAAAAATGTGGTTGCTCATGGTGGACAGAACTATAAAGAAGTCAGAAGGGATACTTTTTGATGTGCTTGTAAAAGTTGATAAATTCATTGTTCCAGCTAATTTCATGATCCTTGATTCTGAAGTTGATTTTGAGGTGCCCATTATATTAGGAAGACCATTTCTGGCCACCGTGAGATCCTTGGTAGATATGGATTCCGACCAACTTCGGTTCAGGTTCAATGATGTAAGGTTGTTTTTGACATCCACCAAACAATGAAACACCCAGATAAGTACAGGAGCGAAGTATGGACCATTGAGGATTTTTTATGATAGATGACAACTAAGTAAAGCCACGACGTTAAACAAGGCGCTTTTTGGGAGGCAACTCAAGTATCTTTCATGTTTTTGGCTTGTTTTTAAGTTTATTTTGGTTATTTGAATTGTTAGGTAGTGGATTGATTTTTGGTTTTGATTTTACAACATTGAATTAGTTGTGTTGTTTTGAAGATTGATATGTTTTGAGTTTTGGTTTGCAAGTATGAATCAAGTGTTGAAATTGTGAGGAATGACATTTGAAGCAGCCTCTACGACCAAGCCTACGAGCCATAGTGCACACTACGACTCGTAATCATGCCTCGTAGAGGGAAATAGTTTTTGATTAAAAGTTGGCACATGCAGTACTAGCCAACCTTATGATTCGTAGGGTCCCCTACGAGTTGTAATGGCCCTTCTTAGGGAACAATAGTAACCTATGGTTCCTTACCATTTTCCATATAAGACCCACCTACGAGTTGTAGTGTCCACTATGAACCGTAGTGAGGGACTCCTATGACATGTCTTGTGCTTTAAAAGTATTATGTAATATGCTATAAGCCTAGGCTATGACTCGTAGGTCACCCTATGAGTCGTACCTGTGCCTCGCACGTCCAAAATCTGCAGCTGGTTCAGTGAATTTTTTCTATGTTCTCATTTTGGTTTTTGTTACTTCTTGTTTCTTTTTCTGTGTAATTCCTGATTGTTTGGACATAATGGTGCTCATGTGTGGTATGGGGTGTGAGTTTCAGGTACAATGCCTCTAAAGGATAAGAATGTTATCCGGGCCTTTCATAGGAAACTGATAGATGAGGCCTCAGATACCGAACAGTCAGAGGGATCTGAAGAGGTCCATAGAGTTCGGATTGACCCCGAGGCAAATGTGCCTCAGACTAGAGCCCAAGCTGCACAGACCCTGATAGTAGTTACTAGTTTCTCCCAGTCTAATGAGGAGGGTAATGAAGATGAGTCAGGTAGCACCCCCTCACACTCAGAGACTAATTCTCTTGCATCACAAACTGAGCATGATGAGGCCGATCCACTTATGACTTCCACCAATCCCAGAAATACTAGATAGGGAATTCTAGGGATGGAAGCAATCTACAATAGGGGTTGGATCCAAAAGGATAGGGAAAGCCTATCAGGAAGTTCCATGAGGAATTGAGGCTGAATGATTCCGAGCTAAGCAGGGTGCCTGACCTAGAAGTGGAGATTGATCAGCGCGGACTTCGATTTTTATTAGGGATGTTGGGCAAGTATGCCCCGTATTTAGTTCGAGAGTTCTATGCCACCTATGCTTCTACTATTTTCAGATATCTTCCTAAGGGGAAGAAGGCCATTAATTAGCCCAGACCACCCATGAGGATAGCGAGCCCAAGGACCAGATGGATGTTGGTGCCTGAGCACCGTATGTTTGCTATTTTTGACCCCCATGCTTCTTATCTCTTGATACTTTGTTCAATTCAGGAACTTGTTTTACTATATTTTTGATACTTTTGGATGTTTGGTTTTATTTTGGATGATTGGTTTTAATTTTGGTTTTCTATATATATACTTTGAGGACAAAGTATCATCTGAGTAACCTTTAGCCCATAACTTTTCTATTTTTGATCCCAAGGTTTACTTGTCATGTTTCTTTTTCCTGGTGGATGAGTTTACTTTTTGTTGAACCGGAATGCTTAGGTGTTATAGATAATTTGTATGTATATAGTGATTATTGCTTATGACATTTGCATAATCTTGAATTGTGTTATGATTGTTTTGAAAAATTGGGTACCCTCAAAATTTTTGGGATTGTTGGTTACCATTGTAATCTTCCATATGATTTATTTTGCAATGTTTGTCCTAATGAAGAAAAGGCAAGTTGATACTTGAAGCATAACCTAGGAGTCTATGTTGATTGTGTATGTAATGTCATGTGTGTGTGAGCTTATTTTGTTACATTCATGCATTGTGTACAGATTCACAACTCTAAGATTTGATTGGAGTTGTGGTTGATTAGGAAAGGATTTTAGGCTATTGTTTTTTTATGTTAGTCCACTTTTGCCTAAATGACCTACCAATGTAGTGGTTTAACCGTTGTTCCAAATGTTTGAGCTTTACATATACCTGTTCTTTCTTGACACCTAGCTATCCTAGCCTTGCTTTGTGAAATATCTTGATATTGGCCCTGGTCTATCCTTGAACATCTGAACCTTGATGGAGGCAAAAAGCCTAAGTTGAGGGTGGCTTCCAAAAGTGGCCCTGGTTTAGGGAATGGATATTGTGTACTTCACCTCAGGCTTAAACCCTAATATGAAGATGGTCTATGTTATGGTAAAGTAATGAAAATGAGGTGATTAGTGGGGAAAAAATAAAGAAGAGAAAATCATGTGCCGAGTGAGAGAAAAAGAAAGAAAAGTTGCCTTACATTGAAAAGAACAGCAAAATAAGTTCAAAAATGAGGCACAACTGTAAAGGAAAAGAAACCACCCGAAAAAGTTTTAAAATGAAGAATAAGGGAGGACAGAATGAAAATGGATACATTGTTGAGGTCAAAATGTTGAAAAACGTGGTTCAAAGATAGCTTTTAGTCACTATTTGACTAAAATGCCATACCAAATCCCCATTAGCCTATGTTACAAGCCTATAAAGTCCTAAAGTGATCCTAATCCAACTAGGTGACAGTCCGAAGTATGAGTATATGGGCAAGCCCATAGTGTTGTTTATCATGCATGAATTTCATTGTGACATTGAGGATACTTGCACAGTCCTTGAACTTTGAATGCATTTTTGGTGTGATGGAGGGACTTCATTTTTGTGAGGGCATTTGCATGACATGATTGGCATATGACTTGTTCGATGATTGTGAATTGTTGATACTTCTTCTCTTGTCACAGTTGGATTATCAGATGCATCATTATGTCTTGGTTGCTTGGTGACTATTCAATCAAGTATTGAAAATGAGAATTGGGTACCTGAGTTGGAATTGAGTGATGTATATGCCATTAGGCTAGATGCTATATTTTTCTTATTGTCTACGTAGATTGAGTTGTCGCTTAAGGACAAGCAATAATTCTAAGTTGAAGGTGTTGATATGCTGTCAAATTATGGCACATTTGATGTCTAAAACATAGGATTTTGCACGTTGTTAATGCGACTTTTTATGATTTTTATGTGTTTTTTTGTTGTTCTTGTAGAAAATATAGGTTGGAATGATTTTGGAGGTAAATTGTAGATTTTGATGAAGTATAAGACATATGAGCTATTGTACGAGTCGTAATTCAAGCTACGAATCATAGTGTTCCCTCATAGCAAGAAACAATGTTCAAAAATTAGGAATTTACAAAGTGAAGGTCAGTTATAACAGGCTAACCTAAGAGTCATTTTTCTCACTATGACTCGTAGGAGGGTGCCTCGCAGCCATAAATAGTGTTGCCAAAATATAAACCAAGAACTGCAACTAAGGGCTATGAGAAGACACTACGAGTCATAGAACAAACCACGACTCGTAGAAATGGATTGTAGCAGTCAAGTTCAAAATGCCAAGTGTTGACTACGTAAGCTTGATTACGACTCATAGGTCATCCTACGAGTCGTAACTGCAAACCGTATCTGCTGCCAACAGTATTTTCTATTTTACTTTTAGGATCTTTTTTAAATAGTATAAATAGTTAATGATAGGATTTTTAAGAGATACTTGATATTTTTACAGATTCTACAACACTTTGAATATTCTTAGAATGCTTTTCTTGGGTTTAGTGTAGATTTTAGTATTTTTATTTTGAAGACCCAATTTGGGGGGATTTGAAATCACTTGTACTTAAACTCCATTATTGCAAGCTTGTGGTTTCAACATCAAGGTGGTTTTGTTCTTTATTATTCTTGGGTAATCTCTAAACCATGTTTACAATACTCATTGTTTGCTATTTTACCCTAGCCATGAGTATCTAATCACCCACAACTTGGGGTTGTTGGAACCATGAGGAGTTGACTTGAAATAACCCGGATTTTGTGCATTTCTTTGATTGGGTATTTGTATGTATTATCTATTTCCTTTCATTTTGAATATTGTTTGGTGGTGGCCAACACCAAACCTGCCTACTATCACGATCCCGACTAAGGTAGTGACAAATAGGAAAAGGAAAGTAGATGACACAATTTGATTGATGTGTTCTCGTCTAATCAATCAAACCTAACCAAGAGAGGTTGGCTGGGACAACGGGTAACAGTTAGTTGACACACCATGATTGATGAACAAGCACAATAGTAAAATTTGACCTTCACCTTTACAAGAGGGTTGGAAGAACCTAAGTTATTGTCCTGCATGTGATGTCTCAATTGGGGTTATGTTATCTGGTGTATTTGAGTAAACGAATCATGGGGAACACAATTCGCAAGTTGTCCCTCAAATTGATTGTCTTCTCACGTTAGTAGTATAGTGTTTTCATTTATTCTTCACTTTGAAATTGCAACCCCCTATTTTAGAGAATATAGCCGATTGATGCTTCAAATGATTCTTAGTGAATCAACATAGTCAACCCCGTATTCCCTATGAATTTTTTGTCCCTAACCTCCGGTTAGGTTTACACTTGATAGCGACCACTTTATTGTTAGAGCGTGAACATCAAGCTTGCATAATATATTGAGTTGAATTGAGATTTATTATTATTATTATTTAGTATTGTTTTAATTTAGTTATATTACATATTGTACTTCCACGTACGTATGTGATTCAATACTACTTCATTTTACAAAGTAGATACATGTGTTGGATATCTTTGACTCTTCATTGAAGATTTATTCAGGTAAGATAATGATGAGACCTTCTTTCTTTAACATGAATCTATTATTTGAGTTGCTTTACTTTATAGTAGTCCTTTTGAGGTAATTTTGGCCAATCTCAGTATCTTCTTAAGAGTTAATAGAGGTTGCATAGAATAAGTCAAATTAAGTTATTGGAGTGGAGAATTTTTTTCTTTCAAAGTCGATTTTAAAAACTACTATGACTTTTTTTAAGATTATTAGGGCCATTTTATTTCAATAAAGAATATAAAACATGTCTAAAAATGGACCAAAGTTGGCCTATTTTCTAATTACGAAAAGGCAACCCCTAAGTCGCTGAAGGCCACTTCACTTTCATAAGTGTGGCTTCTTCTACACTTCCCTCTTTGATGAATCTGGAATCCCTCACTAATGATTGCTTTCTTCGCATATGATTCTGGGTAATTAACCTCCCTAGTGGTAAGTTTCTTCTACAACCTTGCTGATCTACCAATGTCTTCAACTAGTACACGTATATCCATCTTGCACATGTATTTTTTGTTTCCACTTAAGTCTTGTTATAGGTATCCTTCAATGAATCTAAGTTTATCCTCCTGTAGAGGGTCTTTGTCTACTTACTGGAGCCAAAGAGCTGAGTTTGTACTCCGATGGAGAATCCTAGGGTAAGATTCCTTAACAACCTTCTTAGCTTTGGTCTTGCTTCTTCACAACTTCATTCTCTTCCTGTGCAGGTGTGCAGGGTCTATAGCTGCAACTACTGCTCCAAACATCTTCCTCCACTAATTCTCCATGGGTGCAGTAAGCTGCTAAGCGAGATCTTCATTAGGTAAACCTTTTTGCTGGAGACCATTTTTGTAAATTGTGATAGTACATATGTAGGAGTTTTTAGCATCCACCTGTTCAATTATCCACCTTATGTATATGATTGTCTTGTTAACTCCTACAACAAGGTTTTTCCTTATTATAGTCTCCTTGGTACCTGCTAGGCCTTGCTCTTATCTATAGTGACAAATTTTGGGCCTTATCTATGTTTACATCCTTCCTAGACTGTATTGAGAGACCTTGAACTGTATGATATTGTAATCTCCCCACCTTATCGAATGCATGATTAGCTAGATTATTTGCCTCTTTGAAGCTGTGGTTTATTTCTGCTTGTATGCATGACATATGATTCCTGATCTCCTCAATATACTCCTTGATGAGCCATAGGATTTTTTATACACCACTTATAATTTTCTGTAGGATGAGTGAGTTTCAACAATAACATTCCCACTATTTCTGTTAGAATAGTACCTCATATACCAAAGAATGGCTAAGGATTCAGCCTCCATAATAGTAGTGACCACTATTTCTTGAGGCTTAGCTTATGCTAGGTCTCCATGACAGTCTCTCAGGCAAAAGGCATAAGTTCTGATGCCTTGGTTTCCTCCAAATGCACCATCGGTGTTGCATTGTACCAATCAACTCTAAGTGATTCCAATTTAACTTAATAGTGATGTAGCTTGGGTTTGTAATCCTACAAAGTGTCAACCATACCTCTCTATTCCTTAAGAATTACCATCCAGGGGTATCTCATTTTACAAAAACAAAGAAGTAATTGTTGGCACTGAAACAACATAGATTCATAGGCTGTGTCCTTCCCATGTCTTCTAGAATTTTTCCTTTTCCACAAAATCCATACTATTATCATCGGGACAATTTTAAAATAGGATGTACCACCCAAGATGCTTTCCTATACCACTGTTTAGTGATCCGATGTTGTAGGTGACATTCTTCCATACTGATTCTTGCACAAGAAGCAAAATTCCTCCATAGTTTTAACAGATTTGGTAGAGAAGCTCCCATTAGCTTGAGGCATCCACCAAGGACAGACAACAACATCCACCTGAATTGAGAGCTTAATGTTGATAGTTATATGCTCCACCATTTTCTCTAATAGGACTTTTTCTCAATTTGTTTCTGCTCTAACATCTATCTACAATAAATTCTCTAACCTCCCACTCACTTTCACATCCATGATCCTCCTGGAAGTAGAGGGAACCCAATTTTGTCCAATTATCAAGCCAGAAGTTGATAGAGCCTTATTTAATTTTCCATCATATATTGTGCTCCACAGCATACCTCACCTCAATCATTTTCTTCCATACATAAGAAGCCCCTCTACTCATGGTAATGGAAGGATGGAGTTTCCTACAATATTTATTCCAAAGATAGTTACTCCACATTGAACCCACAGATGTTCTAAATTTCCACCACAGTTTGGCAAATAGAGATTTGAATAGATCATGAATAGATTTAAATCCAATCCACCTTTAACATAGGGATAACAAAGATCCTCCCATTTCACCTAGTGTTGTCCTTTCTCACCCCCTGTCTTCCTCCAAAAAGGGCAACAAAAATTTTGTGAATCTGATCAAGAACTTTCTTAGGAGGATTCATGACTGAAAGAAGATATATAGGTATTGAACTTAGTATATGATTTATCAGTACCTGACTGCCTCCATATGATAAGAGTTTGTTATGCCAAATTCTTACTCTCATAGAGACTTTCCTCAAGAGATCCTTAAACTTTGAAGCTTTCCTTCTCCCATAAAATACACAACATCCTAGATAAGTAGAAGGAAAGCTACATATCTTGATTTTTGTCAGGTTTCTTTTTCTAATAGTAATAGCTAGAGGACATTACCATGTACATAGAAGAATTGTCGTTCTTGTTAACCTTCTGCCCTGACACTCTTTCATAACTACTAATGGCCTTCATCATTTGAATAATAGAGTACCTATTCCCAGACCCAAACATGATGGTGTCATCAGCATAAGCTAAATGGTTAAATTTAGGGCTCCACTTGGGGCAACTCATACTTGAGATATTTTCTATCCAAGAAGAGATTATTCAAACATTTGGATAAGACTTCAGCACTAATAATAAAAAGCATAGAGTACAGAGGATCCCTTAGTTTAACCCTTCTGGAAGACTCAAAAAACCCATGATCCTGTCCATTAACTCGGACTGAGCATCAATTGTTGCTTAAAAGTCTCTAAACCATATCAATAAAAACTTTTAAAAATCTAAAACTTCTTAGAACCTTTTTGACAAAGACCCAAGAAACCCTGTCATATCCTTGGTTTTATCAAACTTCACCACTACATTATTGTGCTTAGTCCTTCTGTTGATATCCTTGATGATTTCCTAAGCCAACAAAATATTCTCTATGATACTTTTCCTTTTAACAAAAACAGACTAATTTTTACAGATAATCTTAGGGATCACTTTATTCAGTCTTTCCAGCATCAATCTTGAAAAGATCTTATTTACAAAATTACAAAGACTAATAGGCCTCAAATCAGTCAACTACTTCGCCTTTTCTTTCTTAGGGATTAATACCAAGTTAGTCTGGGTGACGAATCTAGGCAATTAAGAGCCAAAGTAGAATGCTCTAATCATCCTCTCTAGGTCCTCACCCACAATATTCTAGCATTGTTGATAGAAGGCTCTTGAAACACCATTCGAGCCTCCAAAGCTATCACCCTTAAGTTCAAAAACTACCTTCTTTATTTTCTCTATGATTGAAATCTCAGTGCACAATTATCAGCATCATAGATGAGTTAAGAAAGACACTTTTACATCTCATAGTCATCAGTATAGAAATCCTCCTTTAATTGATCAGAAAAATATCTAACAGCTTCAGCTCCAATATTTTTCCCTGTATTGATAATATCCCCTTTTTGTGTATAGATCTCATCTATATTCAATCTTCTTCTTCTCCCGTTGACACAAGCATGAAAAATATGATATTTATGTCTCCATCATTAAACCACCTCATACTAACTTTCAGTTTCCAAAATTTCTCCTACGAGTGCAAATATTTTCTTAGTTCTACATTGGCCCTGCTTAACTCCTCCACGTTCTCCACTGTGGTATTTATTTCCAATTGAATTTCCTTGACCCTGACCTCATCTATCAAGGTTGCAATTTTTTGAAAAATGTTGCCAAATGTATCCTTGCTCCATTTCACTAAAGCATTTTGCACTCTTCTAATTTTAGCATGGAACTCTAGAAATAGGTCTCTCATGAATTCAGTTTTCTAGTTATCCTACACTGCCATAAAAACTCCATATTTGACCCAAAAATTCAAGAGTTTGAAAGGGTTTTGGATAGGTTCCTCAAGACAGTTACACCTGACATGAAGTGGGGCATAATTCGAGCCTTCCTTTATTAGATGTTGCACCTCAAATATAGAAAAGATATCCAATAATTCCAGTTTACAAGGACTCTTTCTAGTCTTTTAAAAATACAGTTACTTTCAATTCTTTAATTACACCAAGTAAACTTGCTTCCCTCATATTTCGGTTCTTGCAAGGCATAGGTGCTAATATAATTAGCAAAATCCTAGGCTTTCATAGTAGAGAAAGAGAAGCCTCCTAGTTTTTCTTTTTCATTGAGTATAACATTAAAGTCCCCACCCACAATCCAAGGACATTGACTGTTATCCACAATATTATTGATCTCCTCCCATAGCTCCAGCCTTTCCAATACATTACATCTAGCAGATAAAACTAAAACCATAATAGACTTCTGATGGCAAGAAAATGTAATGGAAATATACTGCCCAAAATCTATTAAGTTCACCAATTCCCATGGATCCCTCCAAAATATTAGATTTTAGACAAACAATTACATAAGGCATTTATAAACCGCAACCTTCTTGCATATTGATCTAGCTCACTTCTATCTTCAAAAGAATCCATAAGATCCATCAGTGAATATTTGTGTCTTCTTGTTAAGTCGATCAACCTCTCAAATGCTTTTTTATATTTGACTAACCTTATGTTCCAAAATATAAGTTTTATTTATATTGCGAATAGTGACCCCCCCCATCCTTGCTACTTCTATTTTTATTTGAAGAGAAATGATGTTGTGAGACTTTTTAGACCCACTTCTGAGGCCCTCCACATGCCTTGGAGACAAGTTACCTTCTTTGGCTGCATTAGCAATATTGTCATCCATTTTTTCATCCTCCTCTGTTTCTCTTGTCTGCATGGCTACTTCATTGTTCACCCTATCAACATCAAATGATTCTATTAATTTAGGAGTGTTATTGGGGATAAACTTGCATTCGTTATATACTGATGCCAGGCTGTTTTCTAGTTGTGTCGCATCCTTATCCTTATTGACACTGCCCAAATCCTTCAATGGTTGTATGTCTTGTGAAGAAATACCAACACCACCCTTTTCAGCACCTTTTGCTTCATCAACTCATTCCTTCATGACCACTAAGGAATGGGTCGCAAAGAAATACCAACATCACCCTTTGTTGAAAAGCGGCCAAATATAAGCTAACAGTGTCGCCTACCATATATTTACCCTTATCCTTGTTAAATGTTTCAGTAACTCATTCCTTAGAGGTCATCTCTTAGATCATATTTTCCTTGGGTGTCATCTATTTCTCACTGTATTTCTCCTATACCTCCTATAAGGTACCAAATTTGTTTTGAGTCTCCACCTAAACTCTCTTTTTCTTATTAGCCTTAGGGTTCTATTTTTGGGTTGGCTTATTATCTCTCCTTTCTCTTTGTTGTTTAAAATTACCATTCTCAATATTTCCCCTCTTGTGCTCACCTCCTTCTTGTCTATCATTCTTTGTTTCCTTGTTTGCCTCTTAATCCCCTTCCTTAGCATATAGTTTCAGGTGTAGGACATAACATTATTTTTCATCATGTCCTTGTATTTTACAATTTGTGCAGTACTTAATTAGGAACATAGTCGTAGTTAATTGTGATCAACTTTTCCAATATTTCAGCGGACTTCCTTCTTAGCCCCACATTAATTTATTTGGAGAATTCCTTCAGTAAATCTACTTCAACCTTGAGTCTAGCACAACTGGGTCTAATTTGACTCTTTGTGCCTCGTAACCTGTAAAGGTTTTTCTACCGCTTCCTTTAAGAAGAATATTAATTCTTTCCCAAAACAATTTGGTGATACATAGGAAATGACATCCATGCAATCACTGTTGTAGTTTCCTATTTTGGATTAAATAGTGGATCCCATTTGAATGTATGCCTCGTATATGTCTAATTCTTATAAGAGATGTAAAATTCGAGCTCCGAAAAAAGATTAACATAATCTTCCATATTGGAAGTCCTGATTAAAATATGACTACTACTACAGACCTCTATATTACAATCCCCCTTTGGATCTTATTGTTTAGGGATGATCTGCCTGAGATCCTAAATGTCGTGCCATACATAGGAAAATTTTCCTAGTGCAAATTCTTATTTAAGATCATTGGATCCACTTCTTCTTCATCCCATATCACGCGTGGTTCACTATGGAGATATACTGCAGGCTTCATTGGAACAGGCTTATATGTTGGTTGTGGCTGCTTAAGAATACCAACATTGTAGCTACTTGAGAATATTAGCATAATTGGGTTTAGGATCTTTGTGGTAATCAACCCCAGTGGGGAGTTGACCGGTAGAGGTAGTAGTCTTGCCACCATGAAGCGATGGCCAAAAGTGATGACTAGGTTTCAAGAAGAAGAAAAAATTTTGGAATTGCAATATGTTTTAGGCATAGGTTATATTAGTAAACTATTATGACTTATTTGAATTGAAATGTTTAGCTATATTAATATAAGAATCTAAAACTATTTTGATATGATGATTTAAATGCCTACTTGAGTGCTTTGTTTAATTTTATAGTAATGACCTTGAAGGTCATTTTTGACTTTTTTGACAAAATTATCATTTTTTCCTTCCCCAGAGTTGCCTTGAGTTATTTTTGATTGATTCTAAGAGCCGAATTTTAAAAATCTTGTTAAAGTTTAGAGTTTTGCTACAGAAAGAGATTTTTAAAGGTTTAAGTTTGAAATTTTGAGTTTTGAGGTCATCTTAAATTTTGGGTGTAAAAATACAATTCTGTCGATTCCATCAACTTTGTAATGCGGAATTGGTCTAGAATAATTGACGGACCTAAATTTGGAGTCGAAATAGAGATTTTGAACCCAAAGTTGCATTTTTAGTTGAATTTGGATCATAGTTTGACTTTGTTCAACATTCGAAGCTCGAAATCTCAAAGTGAAATTTTAATTTTTAGAGTTCTTAGGGGCATTTTGGGTAATTTGAGTTTTAAATAGTTTCTTTGAGTTCTATCGAATTTTAGGCCAAAGAGATCTCAAACTCAAATTCTTATAATTCCATTGAGTACAAAATATTGATTCTGGTAAAGTTGCATAATTGGTTTATCTTCACGGGGTTTCGAATGAATTTTGAGGGTTCATTTTATGATTTTGTGTTGTCTTGTAATTGCTAATATCTAGTGCAAGACTTGTACCCCGCATTCTGGGAGTCTTATGTTTTGTGACCTCCATTTTCGCGGAGGTGTGGCTGGTCTGACCTCTACGTTCATGGAGTATTAAATGGCCTAAAATAGTGTTTTAATTTAAAATGATTTTGGGGAGATTTTCAAGGAATTTCTAGAAAAAGCTTTTGGGTAACGCGTTTCTGATTTATATCTTCAATTTCCATTGATTAATTCATAATTTTAACATCAAAATTTGGGTTTTGAATTGAGAAATTTGGGGTTTTCTTGGACATTAATTTTTGACCAAAAAATGATGATTATGAGCTCATTTCAAGTCCTTTTTTGAAATGGTTTTCACTACTAGATGTTTTGTTATTTGAGAAACATTTTCATGTAAAATTATCATATTTTAGGATCTTTTTTCAGTCTGAGATTTTTGGACCATTTTTCACTTTTCACCCGAATAGCTTGATTTATTTGTCAGTAGTTTCATAATTTAAATGTAATACTATATTTGATTAGATTGTGGTGATTTAGAGTATCGTCGAAGGGGAAAAAGCTTCAATTTGTGTTGATTAAGACTTTGAACAAGGCAAGTGGACTTCTAGCCTTTTATTAAATATGACTGAACCTTGTATTATCTTATATGAGTGGGTGTAGGTGATTTGTGGTATGAAATATGATAGAATTATACTACTATACACTTTGACCATTGTGCTTCATGTTGGGTAATTGTAAATATTGTGAATCCTTGACCTGTAAAATAATTGTTGCATTGTGAATACATGTTAATTTGTGGATTATTTGGTATCGATATTGAGGTTATATTGATGGGGCTATTTGATAGTAAGATTGAGTACTTGATTATGAGCAAACGAACTATATAAATATCTTGCATATCCTTATACTTATGAATGTGAGTATTATGTTATGATGACATGTATTTCTTAATGTTCCATTGATAATGAAAGGCCAAAGAAAAATGGTTCTGGATAGAAAAAGAAAAGAAATAAATAGTCGAAGGAAAATGGTTACAATTACAAAAAGGGAAAAAAGAAACAAAAAGTCAAAGGAAAATGTTTCCAACTAGATTCGAAAGTAAATGCCGAAGGAAAATGGTTTTGGATGATATATGGTCCATGTGAGAACCCCATGGGTTCCATTTTGATTATATCAATGGATATGTATCATAAGACAGACATGCATCATGGTTGCTTGACATTACATCGCATTGTTTACATTTCATAGCATTCATTTATTTATTGAAGTTGTCATATTACCATGTGTGATGTGTTGAATGTTTTGGACGTTGAACATTGTTGAGATTGAACTATTGAAAGATTGCGATATATGTTGATAACTTAGACTTGTACATTGTGAAAATAGGACTATGGGGATGTTGTGTTATGAGAATGTAATAGCTTATATTACTGATTGACTATTGTAGTATTTGATTATGGAAATCAACTGTTTATTTTGAGATAGTATTTTGTAATGCATATTCATTTAGATCTAGTTGTAGTGCTGGGACATTTCTGAGTGCATATGTGTAGTTCGGCAGTATATGGTTAGGTGTATAGGAGTACTTGTGTTCTTCATTGCTTTACTTTAGGTTTAATTTCTATTGTCTAAGTACCGTATGCTTTGGTGGTCACTCCTTCCTATATTTTTGTAGGTTGTAAGTCCGGTTCCTCCTTATTCGATTCCTCACTGTTGGACCGAGCTTCTGTATTCTTGAGAGGTAGTTGTTTGTCTCTTCAGCAAACCCTCGAGGATTTTATATTCTATGTTATGTTCTATTCTAGAACTAGATATTGAGACTTTTATTTTCTTCTAAGTGTTATTATCTAGTGACTTGTACATGAGGCATCAGTTCTAGAATGGTTTTAGTTCGATTTCTTATGCATATCTCTTTATTTACACTACTTTATCTTTCACTTTTATTAATATATTAGATTGTTAAGGTTTATGACGACTCACCTTGGTGGGATTGGTAAGTGTCACCATACTTGGATTTTGGATCGTGACAATTTGATATCAGAACCCTAAGTTCATAGGTCTCACATGTGTACATTCTAGTATAGTAGAGTCTTGAGGATCGGAGTGGAGACGCTCGTTACTTATTCTTTTGAGGCTATGATGATTGTTAAGAAATTCTCTTTTACTTTTTTCTAATCAAGTCATGTGTGGGTTCTTATTTAAGTGTTGAGTAGTCGTGTCCTTTAGATAGATAGAGAGGACTAGATCTGCAGCATCTACTGGAAGAGGGGAGGAAACCTTAGAGATTGTTACTAAGATGCCAGCTAAGGGTAGAGGCCAAGGTCGATTCGGAGGCCGAGGTAGGGAACAGGGCTGAGAAGCAACACTAGCTAGAGACATAAGCAAGGTGTCTCCCCTGAGCCATCTATGGAGCCTAGAAAGGAGCAGGTTTCTCCTGAATATCCACAGCACCATTATTACTAGATACACTTCTAAGTGTTTTGAGTCTGCTCGAGACTATAAGGCAGGTATGTGGCCCAGCTGGCACACTAGGTACTTCTAAGACCTGAGTAAGCGTTTATCTTTCGGATCAGCAACATGCCCTTGAGGCCTAGGTACAAGCAGGGCAATCATTAGCTGTCATGACCCAAGCCTAGGTCCTAGACGTGACCGGCAAATGGGCAATTCTGAGGAACCCCAAAAAAGCCTCATAGCATATCATTACACATCCTTGGCTGCGGAAGCAATTATATTGACAATAAGAGATAAGCATAAACAAGGGGAAATTGGGTCTAAGGATAAATTTCCATATCATAAATATCAAGAAACGAGAGAGTCAAGGCTCATAGCATAGATACATAACATGTCCAACAACACCTCTAATCTTTAGATACTTAGCGGGGGCCAAGACAAGAAACTAGGCTCACCCTCATAATAATGACAATAGGTAATCAAAACATACAAGACATATTCTAAACATAAGCTTGAGAGAAGATAGATATTATCCCCGGACTTGAGGACTCACCATAAGCTAACTTGAACAATCCGTCTA
Organism: Solanum clarkiae; assembly: GCA_011800125.2. Taxonomy (NCBI): domain Eukaryota; kingdom Viridiplantae; phylum Streptophyta; class Magnoliopsida; order Solanales; family Solanaceae; genus Solanum; species Solanum clarkiae. The sequence goes on along the minus strand of JAABOM020115793.1, from coordinate 842 downwards.
GCCATGAGGAGAATCAATAGGAGCTCCAATCTCTACATGGTGATATTATGTAGGCATAGAGTATGTGTTAATATGTTTGAATTACTAAGTATGTTGGATGCAATGCACCAAGAGATAGGCATCATAGGCAAAATGCATAATCATAACCAATAGATAGAATACTAACAATATAACATATATGAATGATGCTTGAAGTAAAATCATGCTTATATAGAACATAATACGATGTAATGAGTGACCACTATAGTGTAATCCAAGGCCTACCATCTCCTTGGAGAGGCATATGAGGTACAAACTCCTTCATGAGGTTGATGGTGTACAAAACCCCCTCTATCAAGGTTGATAGAGTACAAACCCTGCATCAACATTGATGAGTATCAACCCCCAACAAGGTTACCCAAGCCTACCTTCCCCCGAGCTAGGAGATCGACATATCAGCCCCTCAATAGGTTACTCGGCCCTACAACCCCGCGACCTAGGTTTGGTCATCCCCAACACTATAGAGATAATACCATATATATATATATATATATATATATATATACACTTTTTTCATCATTATATACATACATTACTTTTCATCATCATTTCATCATCATTCCATCATCATTTTGTCATCATTCCATCATCATTTCATCATCATATAGTCATTCAACTCATAATACATGTATTAGACCTTCAATTCCTCAAGAACCCATAACTGGACATTTTATCAAACACTTAGAGGGTGTGTAGTGCTAGTGTAAAATTATACAATTCAAGAGTGTTATCATGCTAGAAGATTCAATATAAAACCGATACTTGGTAAAACCCTCAAACAATATACATCAAAATCCTTCATC
>JAABOM020115762.1:0-23355 GCA_011800125.2 Solanum clarkiae | reverse complement strand
CCCTCCCCAGACCCTACTTGTGAGATTTTATTGGGTATGTTGTTGTTGTTGTACATATGAAAAGAAAGACTAAGAGTGGCAGTACTACCAATGTCACTTCCTCACTTACAAGGGGGACACACTAGGTCTTATGAAACCCTTATCCAATAAGTCTTTTAAATGCTCTTTTAATTCCCGCAATTCTGCTGGGGCCATTCTATATGGAGGTATAGAAATAGGTTGAGTGCCTAGAAGTAAGTCAATACCAAAGTCTATTTCTCGTTAAGGAGGTAAGCCTGGGCGTTCTTTATGGAACACATCAACAAATTCATTTACTACTGGAACTGACTGAAGAATTGGTGATTCTGCGTCGATATCCCTCACCCTAAGTAGATGACACATATACCCCTTAGATATCATCTTTATTGCCTTAAATAAGAGATAAACATACCCTTTGGCGCCCCAACATTGCCTTCCCATTCAATAACTGCCTCATTTGGAAAGTAGAAGTACACTCTCTTAGTTCGGCAATCCACGGTGGAATAACAAGATGCTAACCAATCTATACCCATTATAACATCAAATTTCACCATTTCTAACTCAATTACGTCAGCCAATCTATCACGGCCACAAACAATTTCTACACAGTCATAATAAACACTTTTACCCATAATAAGTTCACCGGTTAGTGTAGACACTTCAAATGGTTTGATCAATAATTTGGGTGTTCTCTTAAGTTTCCCAACAACTAATGGAGTGATGTATGATAGTGTAGAACCAGGATCAATTAATGTATATACATTATGTGAAAAGATGGACAATGTACCTATGACCATTCCGAGGCACTTTTTGGGGTCGTTACAATATCTCCCCTTGGGAACATTCGTCCTCGAATGTCAAAGAATATAAAAAGAGTAATCATGAATAAATCAGTTCCAACAAGAATGCAACAATACATTTAAAACACCATTTTCAATACATCAACATAAATGTCAAAAATCGTCATGAATTTGTTAACATAAACATGGATGCATGCAAGTAAAATAGGGGATGAAACATAAGGCTTGGAACCATGAAAAGACTTGCCATATCATCATAAGCTTGAATAGAAATGAAAGAGATATGAATATTGTTCCTCCATGCCCGCTCCTCGAGAGACACTTTTGATTAGACGAGCCATCCAAAGAGCCTTAACGAACACCACATACTTACCAATCAAATTCTTCTATCCTTCCATCCAATATCTCCACCAAGACCTCTTCCTAAGTCAACTTATCCTCCACAACACCCATAACCTCAAGGAGTTCAGCACTAGAGTCGATAACATATCCCCTCAACCTAGAAGCATGAAGAACCAGACAAACCATCAACATACCCATAGGCAACTCCCTTTCATATGTAGTCTTGTCAACATTCCTCAACACTCTAAGAGGACCCACAAGCCATAAGCTCAATTTCCTCCTTACCAAAAACAAACCTCACTCTTTATGACTGAAACCTTCAAATAGACCCCATCACTGGCTTCACTTCAAGATCCCTCTTTCTCACATTGGCATAGGACCTTTGACGATATTTGGGCTGCCATAAACCTTTCCCTAATCAACCTTAGCTTCTCCATAGCATCCATAACTAGATCCGGACCCAATAAGGACATCTCCCCCACTCATGAAAGTACAATTTAGCATGCTCTTCGGCACCATGAGCAGTCTTAACTGGTAGAAAGTGAACCAATTTCATAACCCTACCAATACATATCTCTCAATCTATATACATTTGGTACAGCCGGGATGAATTAGGTAAGAAGAGTTACGGGCCTTATCAAGGATCTTCCCCACCAAACCATCACCACAAGCTAAACATAACCTACCTTAGTACCTAAGGGCACCAACTCCCTCTTTGGAGAAAACCACCACCTTACCCTCTTTCACCAAGGCCTTCAATTCTAACAAGGAGGGATCAAGATCTTGCTTTGCTCTTAGCTCATCAACCAACGAAGATTTAGAATCATCACTTACAACAACACCAACATTATCAACCTCTTCCAACCTAACCCCAATCTAGCTAACCGATGCACCTCCTTAGCCACATTTTTTATATCCACCATCATCATGAGCTTGGCTACCCATAAATACCCTACTCAAAGCATCCACCATAACATTAGTCTTACCAGGATGATAATGCACACTGATATCATAATCCTTAAGAAGTTCTAACCGCCTCTTTTGTCTTAAGTTAAGATCCTTTGGGTGAACACATATTATAAACTCTAGTGGATGGTGACTATAACAACATGCACTCCATACAACCAATAACGTCAAGTTTTCAAAGCAAAAGCCCCGACAACTAACTCAAGGTCATAGATAAGATAATCCTTCTCTTACATCTCAAATTGTCTAACATAGGCTATCCCCTTACCACATTGAATCAACACACAACCCAAACCAATCCGAAAGACATCACAATACACCACAAAACATTATTAGTAGCCCACTAAGCCCCCAAAGCTCCTAATGTCTGATGGGGGCCAAAGGTCTAGGCTGATTTCTAATCACATATGTCTCCTTAGGATCAACCTTAACACTACCCCCTAACACCACATGACCTTGGGAGTTCACCTCTTTCAACCACATTTCATACTTCACATACTTCGCATACAACTCCTCTTACCCCAAGATTTGTAACATTACCCCCAAATGGTCAACAAGCTCTAAATAAATCCATACGTCATCACTAGAAACCACCACAAGCATAACAAGGTAAGGACTAAAGAGCCTATTCATGACACCCATAAACATAGCCGATGCATAAGCCAACCAAACAACTCCAACCATACTCAAAGGCTCACCCCTAATCTGACAAGGCACTTAGGGATAACACCTATCCTCACCATCAATTGGCAACAAAACCCGAACTAAAGATCAATCTTAGAGAAGTAACTAACCCATTGTGGTTGACCAAATAGATCGACCATTCTTAATTATCATATTACATTTTACGGGTTCTCCAATCAAAGGAGACACAATATGCAAGTAGTCGAACCACCACATGACCTCCAATCCAGCAAACTAAGTTCAATCCAAAATCACAAGACAAGACCCTATGCAATAAGAACATGGGGACAACCCTTAGAGATCAATTATACCTTAAGACAAGAAATGGACTTACCCCTTCGCATTCACTATATAAGTCCCTACTCAAGGATAGATTTAATAGGGAATCAAAATATGACTCTATGGGCCCTAAGTTCAAGGGGGGAACAACACCAATACAACTAATCCATCCCAAGAATAGCATCAAAATCTATATCACTAACCCAACAAGTCACAAGGCAAGACCTAAGACAAGATCAACACGGAACAACACCTATGAACATTCTTAGCAACAATATACTCAACAAACTGGTAGAGACAAAAAGTTCACATAACCACTCGAGACACACAAGAAGCCCACTAGAAACCAAAAGGAATCATGAAACCTGGATCCATCAACATCAAAACCTTTAACTTACCAGTGAAGTACCATGCCAAGACTAATGACCCCTAGAGGGTTATGGTTGAGAACGTCGATGACCATCGTTATGATCTTTAAGGACAGATGGGAGATTCCTCATCTTATGATCCATTCCACCACATCTAGAACACGCACCCGAGCCGCGTAAGCAATCTCCAAGGTATTACCTTCAACACTTGTTGCATGTAGAAAGAGCTTGTCAACCAACACCTTCACCATGATACTTGGGGCTGACAGGCCCATCCTTGGCAACCCTCTTGCTTGGAACATCGTCAGACTCTTGATCTTGGAAGCTACCATCAACTAGAGCCCTTTTAGATCCCCCACTACTTCTTCTTTACTAAATGAGTTCTCGGGGGCACTCACCTATTGATCGAGGTGAGTTGCCAACTTTGTTGCCGCTTTGGCCAATATCCATAGAGCATTATAAGCCTCCACATTCGTCATATCACCGTCCTGAGTAGCTTGAGACATATCTTGTAACGTAATGGTTAGGGATTAGCAATAAGCCCTAGAGGACCTAACTCTATCGCACGACATAGATCATCAAGAAGTGAAACGTTTTCTAAAACGCCTTATAGCCTCTTATTCATAGTTGTGGAGCGCATCACAACCATGAACAAAAGACTTTAATCGATGCGATATGTTGGACACCGAGAACCTAACAAGCTAGGTTTTTTATACCATATTTTTCATGACCCAATCCTAGGGTCTAGATGTAACCGGCGAATGGGGAACCCGAAGGAACCCTAAACAAGCCTCATAGCATATCATTACATATCCTTGGTTGCGGAAGCAAGTAAAGTGACAATAAGAGATAAGCATTAATAAGGGGAAATTAGACTAAGGGTAAACTTCAATACCATAAACATCAAGAAACAAGAGAGTCAAGACTCATAGTATAGATACATAACATGTCCAACAACACTTCTACTACAAAGGTAAGAGCGGGGGCCAAGACAAGCAAGTAGTTTCACAAGAGAAAGATAGTCTTAGAACATAGCATGAGATCATAAGCAACGTACCCAGAATATAGGACTCTCCATCAAGCTTGTGTGAAACCGTAATAGCAACGTGGATGGAGATGCTTAAGCGGGATCTGGTTCCTACATAGTAACATCATGTAAACAAAGAGTATATGTTAGCGTGTTTGAATGTACTAAGTGTGTGCAAAGCATTGCAACAAAAGATAGGCATCATAGTGAAAATGCATAGAGATAAGCAATAGATAGCATAGTAACAATATGGCATGTATGATCAATGCTTATGTAAAACATGCTTATATAGAACATAATATATGTGTAAGAAGAGACCACTATCTATTGATGGATCATCACACCCTACCACCCTTGGTGATTGGAGTATAAACCCTGCGATAGGTTACAAAAGTACAAGCCCCTCGATAGATTGGTGGATCGTCTCACCCTACCACCCATGGTGCTTGAGTACAAACCCCCCAATAGGTTTATAGGTACAAACCCCCAATAAGGTTACCCGACGTGCAATCCCTGAGTAGGGCATGGTCACATTCCAACGCTATATATGAGAATAAAATATACATACATTCATTTCACCATCATTTCATCATCATATAGTCATCATATACATACATCACTTTTATCACCATATAGTCATTCAACTCATAAGATATGCATTGGAACTTCAATTCCTCAAGAACCCATAATCAGATATTTTATCAAACAATTAGAGGGTGTGTAGTGCTAGTGTAACACCATGCAATTCAAGAGTGTTATCATGCTACAAATTTCAATGTAAAACCATCAATAAATAGTTGGTAACACCCTCAACCAATATACATCACAACCCTTCATCAAATCTTGCATTAGACCTTAGTTTCATAGCTCAAAATATAGCAAAACAGTCACTATTTCATAAACCCCAATAGAGTGTGCACTCCTTTTATAATAATTAGGGCCCATGAGTAAATCATCTTTCAATCATGCAAATTTATGTAAAAGGAAGCTTGGGTATCATGGGTGAAAGGAACCCTTGAAAGAAAACCAAATACCTTAGCCTTTGGAGAATCCTTGAAGAAGATTGAAGATGGAGACTTGAAACTTGGTTGAATTCCTTAAAATCCAGAGAGGGTTTTGGCACTTAAACTCCCCTTTGGGAACATTCATCCTCGAATGTGAAAGAACATGCATAAGAGGAGTAATTAGGAGACTTTCAGCTAGAGATGAATGCAATAAATTTAATTAAACATCATTTTCAAAAAGTTTCAAACATTTACATCAAAAATCACCATAAGTTTCTTACCAATAATATGTATGCATGCAAAAATTACATGATAGCTAAAACTCAAGACTTGAGATCATAGATGGGACCTAAATTGTTACCTTCAGCTTAAATATAGTGAAATAGGCACAGTTATTGCTTCTTCATGTCCACTTCGGCTTCCCAAGTGGCACTTTCTACTTGATGATTCCTCCAAAGGACATAGACGGACGCCACATCTTTTTTTCTTAACCCCTTCATTTGTCCATCTACTATGTCAACTAGGACCTCCTCAACAACTCCCACAACCCTTAAGGGAACTATAGTACTTGGATCACCCATAATCTTCTTCAACATACACACATGAAAGAAAGACCTTAGAGATGTAGTTGAAGTGGCACTCCACAATCTTCTTCAACATACACCAGATGAACTATACTTACATTCGTAGGCACTCCAATGATAGGCAACCTTGTCAATCCGAACAAAGTCCTTCATGTGAAGGCTTTGAATATCAATTATCTACCCAAAACTCAAGATATTTCTCGTCATATTGGAGTAGGACTTTTGTCTACTTTGGGCCATTTTAAATCTTTCCCTTATCAACCTCACTTTCTCCAAAACCCCCGTAACCAAATTCGATATTCCACAATGTAGTTGGAGGGCAGAAGGGCGAATGGTATATTGAGGTGAATTCATGGGTACCGGGTCAAGGGCCTCCACAACGAAACTTTTTTGGCAGAAAGAGATCAGGTAGCTTCTTTTATCACTATGCTATAATGGGATGATAAAGCTCCATGTGTTGGGTATCGGGTGATGATCAATGATCTAAAATAATAAGCAATACAGTTTATGGTTAAATTTTATGCCAATTAACTTATAGAGAGCAAGAAAATTTGAAGCTTGTGGATTGCAATCCAAGTTTTATGAGTTGTAATGTTGATGAAATCCTAACAGTAGTTGACGCATGGTATTCATGAGGTTCATTCTTATGATATATGCTTTTATGTTTCGAGTTCCTTGTCCCTTTTGGTTTTTCATTTTTCTCGTTAACTGAATTTGCGCAAGAAACCTCCCTTAGGGTAATACATAAGTAATTATATTACTAGTAGTTGCACAATTGCTCCTTTTTTGGTCAAATTAAGGTTAGTTTCAAGAGAAATTTGAGGTCAAATTCTAATGTTGAGTCCCGTGTCATATGTCATAGTTGGGCCCTAATTCAAACTCCATACCAACTCAAATTTTGGATCCTAGATCGGATTGATTCCATTTTGGATATCGAGTTCTAGATTCTTCAAATTGTATCGTATATTAGTCATTGAGATCAAGTCTCCATTTCCAGGTTAGATCGGGTCCATGTTGAAACTGTGTAATATAATTTGGGGGAGAAAAAGCAATTGTGCAAGAATAGGTAGTATAATTCCTTATGTACTATCCTAAGGGTGGATAATTCAAGTAACGAGAAAATGGAAAAAATTGAAAAGGACAAGAGATGCATAACACGAAAACGTAAAGGCATATATCATAAGAATGAACCTCATGAACACCATGCATCAACTAGTGCTAAAGACTCATTAACTTTACAACTCATTAAATAGGTATTACAATCCATAAGCTTCAAATTTTCTTGCTCACCTCAAATATAAATGATATAACGCTTAAACTATTAACTATATTGCTTGTTCTTTCACCTTCTTGATCGACACCCAACACCGAACACATAGAGCTTTAGTATCCCATTAGAGCATAGTTATACACGAAGCTACCTGATCACTTTCTGCCAAGCAAGTTCCAGTGTGGAGGCCCTTCACCCATCCTTATGAATTCACCTCAAGATACCCTTCATCCTAGGCCCTCTAATTACAATCAAACTATCACCAAAAGCTTGAAATGCAAGACCCCACCCATGCTAGAATGATGCTCATTTAGGCACCCATCCAATTGTCATGACCCAAGCCTAGGGCCTAGACGTCACAAGGCAAATGAAAAGTACAAAGACCACCCAAACAGGCCTCTTGACATACCACTTACACATCCTTGGTCGCAGAATTAAAATAAGCAAAAATCACAATAGGTTTTAATAAATAGGGAAGCGTGACTAAAGGAAACCTTTGAATATAATAAAGGCATAAAGAGTCAAGCCATATCATAAATAAACCGTAATATTAAACATACACCTCTAACATGGAATGCAGTGGTGGCCAAGACGCTTTCTGGGCTCACCCTCATAATATTAGGTGTTAAACATAAAGAAGTCTTTCAAACATACACCTCTAACATGGAATGCAGCGGTGGCCAAGACGCTTTCTGGGCTCACCCTCATAATATTAGGTGTTAAACATAAAGAAGTCTTGAAGTAGCAAGAGAAAGTAGATAGTGTCCTCAAACTTGAGGACTCACGAAAGCTTGTCTTCGAAGTATCTCACTAGCCACATGCTTATAATTCATTCAACTTGTATAGGACATAATACATGTGTGGGAGAGGACCTTAACCACATAGAACAAGTAGCTATAACTTGAAATACAAGGCATGACGCCCCCTTGGTGAGGTAGACGGGCATGACACCCCCCCAGCTAAGTGGACGGGCATGACACCCCCCGGCTAGGTGTTGTCTACAAACCAAACATGATAAATTTGATAAAATGACTAGATGGATCCACTAGTATGGAAAGGTTATAATATATAATCCTATGGTGGCACATAGTTTAGAGATAAAAGACTTTATATAAGGACCCCTTGAATCGAACCCCCATCTTAAGCCTCAATCGGTGCTAAATCGACTCCCATGGAATACTTGAAATAATTATAACTTGTATGAAACGTGGAAACATGACATAAGTAGCTCTTAAAAATGCTTGACCTCTTGTTGTGAGCCTAACTTCAACATGAGAGTAAACAATCATAAATGAACGCTTGTTTTAACATGAATGGCTTACATGAGGTAAAATCGTGAAAGAGGGCTTAACTTGATACTTTAAAAATCATAGATAATTTCATGAATTTAATACATGCTTGAAATCCCATAGTCATCATGAAGTCACTTGACTTGAAGAACATGTAAAATAACATGAGAATTCTTGACTTGACATTTCATCAAACACTTGGTGGCGTATAATGCTTGTTCATAATCATCCAATTCAAGAGTGTAATAAGATGAGCAAATCAATTTAAAATCAACCCACAGACATAGTAGTAACACCAAATTTTAGTATCATGAAATCCATCTAAATAGTTCATCCTAGTTCATAGCTTTCATAGCTCAAATCATGCATAGTCAACAATACTTGATAAAACCCTAACATAATTCATGCTCATATTTCATAATAAGAGATACCCATAAGTATTACATCTTGAAAATATGAAATTTTCATAAAATAGGAAGGTTGGACTCTATGGGTAAAAGGACCCAATGGATTAAACCCACATACATAAATTCGAGGATTCCTTGGTGTAAAATTTGAAGGAGAATAGAAGCTTGGATTGAGTTCTTGAGATCCAAAGTGAGTTCGAAATCCTTGGATTTGGATGGGAATTTTGATAAAATATTGGAGAGGTTTTAGAGTGGTTTTTGAGTGATACAGAGTTTAAAAATGGTTAAGTATGAAAGATTTCACGTGTACATGGGCATAGGGCCATGACCGTAATGCCCTTGGGGTGAAATAGAAGAACTGGAAAAATTAACATTAGTCCGCGATGGGTCCGTGTGACGGACCAAACTCATATAGCTACTAGTTTTCAAAAACTTAGCAAAAAATATTTTTTGCTATGGGTCTTCTAAAATCTAGGTTATACCCATACCACACTCAATTTCTCCCCTCGATCAAGAATATAAAGTTGGATTTGTAAACTAATGCACGAATTTTGAGATATATGAGAATTACGATTATGGACATGTTCAAAGCATATTTTTGGGGCATTTGAATATCCACCCCCTTGGCATCATCCCTAAATGTCAAAGAACCTGTCACAACCTAAGCCTAGGTCCTAGATGTGATCGGTGAATGGAGAACCTGAAGGAACACCAAACAAGCCTCATAGCATATCATTACACATCTTTGGTCGTGGAAGCAATAAAATATGACATTATGAGATAGACATAACAAGGAAACTGGGACTAAGGGTAAATTTCCGGATCATTACATCTAGGAATAAGAGAGTCAAGGCTCATGGCATAGATACATAACATGTCCAACAACACTTCTACTACATAGATAAGAACGGGACCCACGACAAGCAACCGTGCTCACCCTCATAGTCAATAGATAACATAAAATAAGATAGCCCTAGTACATAGCAAGAGATCATAAGTAACACCCCCGGAATGAAGGTCTCACCACAAGCTTAAGACACAATCGTATTAGCCACATGGAGGAGGAGGATGATTAAGCGTTGCTCCGGTTCCTACATGGTAATTTCAGGTAGGTATTGAGTATGCATTAGTAAATTTGAATATACTAACTATGTAGGATGCAATGCAACAAGAGGTAAGAATCTTAGGAAAAATACATAGTCATAAGCAATGAATAGCATACTAACAATATAGCATGTATAAATGACCCTTAAAGTAAAACCATGCTTATATAGAACATAATACGAATGTAAGGAGTGACCATTATAGTACAATACAAGACCTACCACCTCTTTGGAGAGGCACATAAGGTACAAACCCCTTCATGAGGTTGATGGAGTACCAACCCCCCAATAAAGTTGATGGAGTACAAATCCCCCAACAAGGTTGATGGGTACCAACCCCCAACAAGGTTACCCGGGACTACCACCCTTCCAGCTAGGCGATCGAGGTACCAACCCCTCAATAGGTTATTCGGGCCTACAACTCCCCGAGCTGGGCTTTCTCATCCCCAACATTAAAGATATAATACATACACACACACACACTACTTTCTTCATTATATACATTCATTCCTTTTTATCATCATTTCATCATCATATAGTCATTCAACTCATAAGACATGCATTGGACTTTCAATTACTCAAAAATCCAAAATCAAACATTTTATCAAACACTTAGAGGGTGTGTAGTGCTAGTGTAAAACCATGAAATTCAAGAGTATTATCATACTAAAATATTCAATGTAAAACCATAAATAGATACTTGGTAACATCCTCAAGCAATATACTATCAAATCTCTTCATCAAATCATCAATAGATCTTAGATTCATAGCTCAAAACATAGTAAAACAATCACAATTTCACAGACCCCAACATAATGTGTAGTAGTTTTCATAATAAATAAGATCAATGAGTAAATCAATTTTAAATCATTCAAATTTTAAGAAAAGGAAGCTTAGGCATTATGGGTGAAAGGAACCCATGAAAGAAACTCACATACCTTAGTTTTGGAGTCAAACTTGATGAAGATTGGAGATGGAGACTTGAAGTTTGAGAGGAAATCCTTAGATCCAGATAAGGTTTGAGACTTGAATTTAGGAGTAGAATATTTGGCTAAATGTTTGAATGACTATTGAAGAATGTTTAGAATGATATGAGGGTGAGAAATGGCTAAGTATAGGTATTTTCACGTTTGGGAACACTTAGGACCATGACCCAAAAGTCATGGACTGCACAAAATTTAATCGGGCAGAACATACATGAACCTATCACGAAATTATGCTTTCTTCATCTGCGCACCCTAGCTGCGTCGCGCCAGGGGCGCGTAAACTTCACTAGAATTTGCATTCTGAGAAAATCAAAATTGCTAATTGTTTGTTCCTAAATCAGGGTTAGACCCATTTTACACTCAATTTGACCCCCTAAACAAGAATATGAGGTCGGATTTTCGATATCGCGCATTGATTTTGAGATATGCGGAAATTACGATTCTGGGCACTTTTGAAGCACATTTTAGGGCACTTTTTGGGGTCGTTAAAATATCTACCCCTTGGTAACATTCTTGCCTAAATGTCAAAGTAACATATATGAGAAACGTAAGCATGACATATTTCATCCCACATAAGGATGCAACAATGCAGTTAAACATCATTTCAAAATTCTTATCATAAGTGTAAAATCGTCATGAACATGTCAATTTAAACATGAATATATGCAATGATATGAGGGCTGAACTTAAGACATGAGATCATGTAAGGGGCTTATATTAATACCCTAGGCTTGAGTGGAGTATAAAAGGTAAGTATATAACTTTTGCATTCCAGTTCGGCCTCCCAAGTAGTACTTTCAGCATGTTGATTCATCCAAAGGACCTTAACGGAAGTGACCTCTTTGTTTCTCAATCTCTTTACATGCCTATCCAAGACCTGAACTGGAACCTCTTCATAGGTCAAATTATCTTCAGCAACACCCACAACATCAACAGGTACAATGGCATTCGCATCACCCATGCATTTCCTCAACATGGACACATGAAACACTGGATGAACCAAATCTATCTCTCTAGGCAATTCAAACTCATAAGCTACCTTGCCAACCCTTCTCATCACCCTATAAGGACCCACATATCTTGGGCTCAACTTGCCCTTCTTACCGAAATGGACCACACCTTTCATGGGTGACATTTTCAAGTAGAGCTAATCACTAACCTCGAACTCAAGATCCCTTCTCCTCTCGTATGCATAGGACTTTTGGCAATTTTGTTTCATCTTCGACCTTTCTCTAATCATCTTGATCTTCTTAAGAGACTCCATAACAAGATCTTGTCCCAACAAAGCCATCTCTCCAACCTCAAGCCACCCAATTGGTTATCTACAATGCCTACCATAGAGCGCCTCAAAAGGAGCCATTTCGATGCTAGAACGATAGTTATTGTTATATGAAAATTCAATCAATGGAAGATGGTCATCCCAACTACCCTTGAGCTCCTGTACACAATCCCTAAGCATGTCTTCAAGTGTATGGCTAGTCCTTTTGGCTTGGCCATCTGTTTGAGGATAAAGGCCATACTAAGATTAACTCTTGTACCAAGACCCCTTTGAAAGGTCCTCCAAAAGTGTGAAGTAAATTGAGCTCCATAATCCGATATGATGGACAATGGAACCCCACAAAACCTTAAAAAATCATGAATGTATAATTTAGCATAATCTTCAGCCCTATATGTGGTCTTAACTAGTAGAAAGTGAGAAAATTTTGTCACCCTATCAACCACAACTAAATTGGAATCAGAACCCTTTCTAGTCTTGGGAAACCCAACCACAAAATCCATATTAATCACCTCCCACTTCCAAGTAGGAATCTCTATGTCTTGGGTTAGGCCACCCGACCTTTGGTGTTCGGCTTTGATTTGTGAACAACTATGACAAACGGAAACGAATTTGGCGATGTCCCTCTTCATGCGTCCCCACCAATACATATCTCTCAAATCTCTATACATTTAGATGGAACTGGGGTGGATATAATAAGAAGCATTATGGGCCTCATCAAGGATTTTTTGCCTCAAACCATCAACACGAGGCACACACAACCTACCTTGGTACTTAAGGGCACCGTCTCCTCCTTGGGAGAAACCCTTCACCTTGCCCTCTACACCAAGGCCTTCAACTCTAACAAGGAGGGATCAAGTTCTTGCTTTGCTGTCACGTCATCAACCACAAAAACATCACCATTATCTTCATCTTCCAACCTAACTCCCAATTTAGCCAAACAATGGACCTCTACAGCCACCTCCCTATCACTACCATCAACATGAGCTAGGATACCCATAGACACCCTACTAAATGCATCAGCCACCATATTAGCCTTACCCGGATGATAAGGTAGACTCATATCATATTCTTTAAGAAGTTCTAACCATCTCCTTTGCCTCAAGTTAAGATCTTTTTGAGTGAAAATATATTGGAGACTTTTACGATTGGTGAAGACATCAACATCCACCCCATACAAGTAATGACACCAAATCTTCAATGCAAATACCATGGCGGCTAACTCAAGATCATAGGTAGGGTAGTTCTTTTCATGCACTTTGATTTTCCTAGAAGCATAGGCTATGACCTTACTATTTTGCATCAACACACAATCCAAACCAACCCGGGAAGCATCACAATAGATAACAAATCCCTCTAACCCTTCTGGTAGTGACAATATAGGAGCGTACATAAGATTATCTTTCAATGTTTGGAAACTCCTTTCGCATTCGTCGGAACACACAAGTTATAGGGGAAGCAATAGAAGAGAAGCCGTTCATAAACCTCCGATAGAAACCGGCTAAGCCCAAGAAGCTCCTACTATCTAACGGGGTCAATAGTCTAGGCCAATTCGTAATCACATCCACCTTCTTAGGATCCACCTTAATACCATCCCCTGACACCACAAGTCTAAGGAAGAAAACCTTCCTCAACAATAACTCACACTTTTCATACTTAGCATATAACTTTTCTTCCCTCAATCTTTGCAATATAGCCCTCAAATGATCCTTATGCTCCTCCTAACTTTGAGAATAGATCAAAATATCATCAACAAATACCACAACAAATGAATCAAGGTAGGGTTTAAAGACCCTATTCATTAGGTCCATGAAGATTTCTGGTGCATTGGTCAATCCAAATGACATCACAACAAATTCAAAATGTCCATATCTAGTTCGAAAGTCCGTTTTAGGAATATCACACTGCCTCACCTTCACTTGATGGTACGCGGACAATAGATCAATCTTAGAGAAGTGGCTAACCCCTTGGAATTGGTCAAACAAATCATCAATCCTTGGAAAAGGATACCTATTCTTGATAGTGACCCTATCAAGTTATCGGTAGTCAATGTACATTCTAAGAGACCCATCTTTCTTCTTCACAAACAACACTAGTGCACCCCAAGTGATTGGCGAGTTCTTATGAAACTTTTCTCCAACAAGTCCTTCAATTGCTCCTTTAATTCCTTTGACTCTTCCAGGGCGATATGGTAAGGGGGAATACAAATAGGTTGAGTATCAAGGAGGAGGTCTATACCAAAATCTATTTCCCTTTCCGGAGGAATATCGAGAAGGTTATTTGGAAAGACATCAAGGAACTTATTTACAACTGGAACCGTCTCCTTGGGAAGGACTTTAGACTCCACATTGCTAACCCTCACAAGGTGGTAAAGACACCCCTTAGAGATTAACTTACGGGCTTTATTGCAAGAGATGAATCTACTCTTGACCACCATATTAAGACTCTCCCATTCAAGAATGGGTTCATTTGGGAATTGGAATTTGATCCTATGGGTTCTACAAACAATAGAAGTATAGTATGCATGGAACTAATCTATCCCAATAATGATGTCAAAATCAACCATGTCCAATTCAACAAGAACACAAGGCAATATTTTATGTAATATGCAAATGGGACAATTTTGATAGACTTTTCTAGCAATAATAGATGCACTTATAAGAGTAGACACCTCATATGATTCATGCAACAACTTGGCATCAACATAAAATGTTTTGGCAACAAAGGGGTTAACAAGAGAAAGACTGGCACCCAGATCAATCATAGCATTTCAACATACCGGTAATGACGTCGGGCACCTCATCAATCCCTTGTCTCCCATGAAATGCATAAAATCGATTATTCCTAGGAGCACCATCTTTTCGGTCACCTCTCCCCAATGGAACCGCATTAGTACCTTGTGGACAAACCTTCTTGCCCTTTTTACAGTTTTGATTGTAATCTATCGCCTTATGTCCCATTTCCCCACAACCATAATAAGCACAGGTATTTCTCAAGCATAGGCCACCATGACCCTTAACACACATCGGACACACATCAATAGGAGCCACACTCCCAATACCTTGGGCCCTCGGAAAATTATTTGCAACCCTCTTATCCAATGGATGAGTAAACTTTTGGCCTTAAAACCGGCCACTCCTTTGGAACTTACCCTCAAAACGGTCCCTCTTGGCCTCACGACCACTTCTCTTCCTCAATTTCTACTCTTCCATTCGCTCGGCATAGGTAATCAAACATGACAAGTCTATGTCACTCATTAACATGGCGGCCAGCACTCCTCACTAACCAATTCGAAAACACCCATCACAAATTTGTTCATCCTAAATCTTCAGTCGACCACCAAATGTGGAGCATACTTAAAGAGTTGGGTAAACTTGACGGTATTCACCCTGACACTCATAGGCCCTTGCCTCAAATTCATAAATTCCACCAATTTAGCTTCCCGAAGTTCAAGAGGGAAGAAATGATTAAGGAAAGCCACCTTAAACTCTTTCCAAAGCACCACATAGTTGACTCCCTTCTCTTCCTTCCATTGTGTGAATCATATTTGTGCTACCCCCTTTGAGTTGATAGGCCACCAACTCCGCCTTATACTCCTACCTTACACCCATGATAGACAAAATCTTGTAGACCTCATCAATGAATTCTTGGGGGTCCTCAATCACCTTTGACCCATGGAATTCTGGGGGATTCATTCTCACGAAATCTCTCACTCGAGAGGCCGGTATAGGAGCATGAGGCGCTTGGTCCCCTTGATTGACTTGATTAGCCAAAATTTATGCAAGTAAGGTTAAGCATCCCTAAGCTCTCCATTGGGTTGTTGCTCCTCAGGTGTGCGCGCTCGTCTTTTCCTTGTGTGGGGCATAATCTAGTATAGGAAAGAATATTCGTTAGGGGGGAAAAACTTACTTCAACTCTATAGCACGACTTAGAACATGAACAAGGGAAACATTTCCTCAAATATCTCATAGCCTTCTATTAATAATTGTGGTGCACAACACAACCATGAATAAGACTCTAATCGACATGGTGTGTTGGACTTCGAGGATCTAACAACCTAGTGCTCTGCTAAAATCTTTGTCATGACCCAATCTTAGAGCCTAGATGTGACTTACGAATAGGGAACCTAAAGGAACGCCAAACAAGCCTCATAGCATATCATTACACATCCCTGGTCATGGAAGCAAGAAAATATGACATTAAGAGATAGACATAACCAAGAAAGTGGGACGAAGGGAAAACTTCCATATCATAACATCAAGGAACAAGAGAGTTAAGGTTCATGGCATATATGAATTACATGTCCAACAATACCTCTACTGCATAGATAAGAGCGGGGGCCACAACAAGCAACCAAGCTCACCCTCATAGTCAATACATAATATAAAAGAAGATAGTCTTAGTACATAGCAAGAGATCATAAGTGACGTCCACGGAATGGAGGACTCACCACAAGCTTGAGAGACAATCGTACTAGCCACGTGGAGGAGGAGGATGATCAAGCGGTGCTCCGATTCCTACACGGTGATATCATGTAGTCATAGAGTATGTGTTAGTGTGTTTGAATGTACTAGCTATGTAAAATACAATGCAATAAGAGGTAGGCATCAATAATATAGGAAAAATGCATAATCATGAGCAATGAATAGCATACTAAGAATATGGCATATATTAATGATTATTGAAGTAAAAACATGCATATATAGAATATAGTGTGAGTGTAAGGAGAGACCATTATAGTGCATCCAAGACTTATCACCTCCTTGGAGAGGCGCATGATTTACAAATCCCTTCATGAGGTTGATGGAGTACAAACCCCCTAACAAGGTTAACGGAGTAGAAACCCCCAACAAGGTTGATTGGTACAAACCCCCTACAAGCTTACTCGGGATTACCACCCCCCGAGCAAGGCAATTGAGGTACCAACCCCTCAATAGATTACCCGGGCCTACAAACCCCCGAGCTAGGATTGGTTATCCCCAACACTATAGAAATAATATCATGTATGTATATATATATACACACACACACACACACTCCTTTTATCATTATATACGTTCATTCCTTTTCATCATCAATTCATCATCATATAATCATTCAATCATAAGACATGCGTTGGACCTTCAATCCCTCAAGAACCCATAACCGGACATTTTATCAAACACTTAGAGGCTGTGTAGTGCTAGTCTAAAATCATGCAATTCAAGAGTTTATAATGCTATAAAATTCAATGTAAAACCATCAATAGATACTTCGTAACACCCTCAAGGAATATACATCAAAACCCTTCATCAAATCGTACAATAGATCTTAGATTTATAGCTCAAAACATTGTAAAACAGTAACAATTTCATAGATCCCAACATAGTGTGCAGTGGTTTTCATGATAAATAAGATCCATCAGTAAATCAATTTTAAATCATGCAATTTTTAAGAAAAGGAAGCTTGGGTATCATGGAGAGAAAATCCTTAGATTCGGATGAGGTTTGAGACTTGACTTAAAGAGTAGAATATTTGGCTAAGTGTTTGAATGAGTATTGGGAAATGTTTAGAATGATATGATGATGAGAAATGGCTAAGTATAGGTATTTTCACGTTTGGGAATGCTTAGGCCCAAGACCTAAAATTCTTGCACTGCACAAAAGTTAACTGGTAGAAAATACATAGGTCCATGTTATAGACATATCGCAAAATCAAGCTTTCTTCCTCTCCGTGCCCTAGCCGTGTCACGCCAGGGGCGCTTAAACCTCACTGCAATTTGCATTCTTGGAAAATTGAAATTGCTAATCATTTATTGTTAAATCAGGGTTAGACCCATTCCTCAATCAAATTGACCCCCTGAATAAGAATATGAGGTCAAATTTTCGATATTGTGCATGGATTTTGAGATACGAGAAATTTACAATTCTGGACACTTCTGAGGCACATTTTTGAGCAATTTTTAGGGTCGTCATAGAAACATGCATAGGATAGGTAATCATGAATATTTTAGCCCGACATGAATGCAACAAATGCATCTAAACATCATTTCAAAAATCTCAAAATGAATGTCAAAATCACCATAAACATGTTACCATGAACATGAATGCATGCAAGATGATACGAGGGTTATAACTTAAGACTTGAAATCATAGATGGGTGTAATTATTACCTTTTCTTGAGTAGAGTGGAAGTGAATCATATATCGCTTTTTCATGTCCACCTCGGCTTCCCATGTGGCAATTTCAACTTGTTGATTCCTCCAAAGGACCTTGACGGAAGCAACATCTTTGTTTCTTAACCTCTTTATGTGCCTATCCAAGATCTCCACTGGACTTACTCATATTTCAAATTGTCTTCACAGAACCTACAACCTCTAAGGGTACTATAGCACTTGGGTTACCAACACATCTCCTCAACACAGATACATAGAAGACCGGATGAACCATATTCATTTCCATAGGCAACTCGAATTCATAAGCAACCTTACTAACCCTTCTCAAATTCTACAAGGCCCTACAAACCTTGGGCTCAATTTACCTTTCTTGCCAAATCTAACCATACCCTTCATGGGTGACACTTTCAAGTAAATCCAATCTCCAACCTTAAATTCAACATCTCTCCTTCTCACATCGGAATATGACTTTTGTCCACTTTGAGCCATCTTCAATCCTTTCCTTATCAACCACACTTTTTCAAAGCTTCCATAACCAAATCTGGACCTACCAAAGCCATCTTCCCCATATCAAACCACCCAATCGAGATCTACAACATCAACCATAAAGAGCTTCAAACGGAGCCATGCCAATGCTAGAGTGGTAGCTATTGTTGTAAGAAAATTCAATAAGTGGAAGATGTTTATCCCAATAACCCTTGAACTCCAAAACACAAGCCCTAAGCATATCCTCAAGAGTTTGGATAGTCCTTTTGGCTTTACTATCCATTTGAGGATGAAAAGTCATGCTATGCATAATGTTGGTACCAAGACCCCTTTGAAAAGATCTCCAAAAATATAAAGTGAATTGACCACCACGATCCAAAATGATATACAAGGGCACCCCATGTAATCTAACCAACTCAGGGATATATAATTTAGTATAATCTTCAGTACCATACGTTGTCTTAACGGGTAGAAAGTGAGAAACCTTTATCATTCTATCAACCACAACCCAAATAGAGTTAAAGCATTTCCTAGTCTTGGGAAACCCAACTACGAAATCCATGTTAATCTCTTCCTACTTCCAAGTAGGAATCTCTATGTCTTGAGCTAGGCAACCCAGCCTTTGATGTTTGGCTTTCACTTGTTGACAATTGTGACATCCGGACATGAACTTGGCAATGCCCTCTTCATACTACCCCACCAATACACCTCCCTCAAATCTCTATATATCTTTGTGGAATCGAGGGGAATAGAGTAGGATGAATTATGAGCCTTATCTAAAATCAACTTCCTCAAGTCATCAATATTAGGCACACACAATCTACCATGGTACTTAAGGATACCATCTCCCCCATGGGAGAAAACCTCCACTTTACCATCTTTTACCAAGCCTTCAACTCTACCAAAGTTGGATCAAGGTCTTGTTTTGTCTTTACCTCTTTAATCTAAGAAGACTTAGAACCATCAACAACCACCATACTGCCATTTTCAATTTCCTTCAATCCAACCCCCAACCTAGCCAACAAGTGAACTTCTCTAGACACCTCTTTGCCATCATCAAAATGTGAGCTAGTCTACCCATGGACACTCTACTTAGGGCATTGGCGATAACATTAGCTTTGTCGGGATCATATGCACACTCATGTCATAATCCTTAAAAAGCTCTAACCATCTTTTTTTTCTCAAGTTAAGATCTTTTTGGGTGAATGCATATTGAAGACTCTTGTGATTGGAAAACACATCAACATGAACCCCGTACAAATAATGATACCAAATTTTCAAAGCAAACACCACGACCACCAATTCAAGATCATGGGTGGGATAATTCTTATCATGCACTTTAAGTCGTATAGTGGCATATGCTATCACCTTACCATTTCGCATCAACACATACCCCAAACGAATTATCGAAGCATCACAATAAACCACAAACACCTATAAACCGTCCGGTAAGGCTAAAATAGTAGCGGAGACAACCTTATCTTCATGGTTTGTAAACTCTACTCACATTCTTCGGTCCAAACAAACATTGCCTTTTTTTAGGTCAACTTAGTTACAGGAGAAGCAATAGAAGAGAAACCACTTACAAACCTCTGGGGATAACCCTTCAAACCCAAGAAACTTTTAATATCCGATGGAGTTAAAGGTTTAGCCCAATTTTTTATCACCTCTGTCTTCTTAGGATCCACCTTAATACCATCAACCGACACCACACACCCCAATAATGCGACCTCTTTCAACAAAAACTCACATTTTTTATATTTAGCATACAACCTCTCATCCCTCAAAATTTGCAACACCACCCTCAAGTGATTCACATGATCCTCCTTACTAAGGGAATAAATCAAAATATCTTCAATAAAAATCACCACAATCATATCAAGGAAGGGTTTAAAGACCTTGTTCATGAGATTCATAAATATAGTCGGTGCGTTGGTCAACCCAAAAGACACAACCACAAATTTAAAATGCACATACCTTGTCCAAAAAGCTATTTTTGTCACACTCCCTTACATTCACTTGGTGATAACCGGATCGAAGATCAATCTTAGAAAAGCGACTAGCCCCTTGAAGTTGATCAAAAAGGTCATAGATCCTTGGTAGAGGGTACTTGTTTTTTTTGTGACTCTATTAGGTTTTCGATAATCAATACACATTCTAAGTGAACCATCCTTTTTCTTCACAAATAACACTGGTGTACCCCAAGATGACTTGCTAGGCCATATGAAACCCTTTTAAAATAAACCTTTCAATTGATCCTTTAACTCCTTCAAGTCTGTCGGGGTCATACGGTAAGGGGGAATAGAAATACGCTTTGTATTGGGAAGGAGCTCTATAACAAAGTCTATTTCTCTTTAGGGATGAACACTAGGAAGCTCATTGGGAAAGATATCAAGAAACACATTAACTCCCGGAACGGACTCAATAGGAAGGACTTTAGAATCCACATCCCTAACCCTCACAAGATGATAAAGACAACCCTTCTAAATTGTAACACCCATAACCTTACAATACTAGTACTATAAAAATGAAACATGAAATGGTTCGGTTGAATTAGCGCTAATTTTAAAAAGTGCTTGAATCTTGTGTTAATGGGCTACATGTGCGTCTAACATTTAAGAGGGGCGAGTGCAACGAGGCCCGACGTCGGAATTTTCCTAGTCCAATTATGAATAATGTCCATGTTAAAGGTATAACTTTAGCCCATGTTTTAGCATCATAAATGGACTATATGTTTAGCCCAAGTGTGATATCAAAAGGGCCCAAAGACATCACAATACACTTAACCATTTTGGCCAAAACTAGGTGAAGAGAAAGTTGGAAAATAGGCAGCCCAAGTCCATCAACTTGGAGACCCATTTAGGCCCAAGTGTAATGGCCAAGTTGCTGGATAACCAGCTTATTAATGTGTGGTTTAAGGTTCTTAAAAGGTCAAGAGTAAGTCGGCCAAATTGGTCCTTTAAAAGGGGGTTACAAACAGCAAAGTTTATTCACTCTTAGCCTTGGAAAAATTTCAGCTTTTCACAATTTTCTCTCTACACTTTCTTGACCTAGCAAGCAGCTACAAGGGGACTTCTAGGGTTCTTCGAGAATTCCTACACCTTGAAGGTAGTGGTAAGTAAGTTTACACATGTGTTTAGTATGGTTTTCGTATGAAAAACAAGAAGTATATGCTAGTATGTTGTGCTAGAAATTTGAGACAGTATGTATTGAGAAAGTTGCTGAATACTTGCTTTTTGTTTTAGTGACTTCTCTATGGTTGTTGGGCTATATTGAAGAGAAGTTTATGTTCTTAACATGTTTTGAGTTATAAATGTTACCCTAAGGTTGCTTCCCTGATTTTGGTTTCATTTAGCCGACGCATTTTATTGTGATATTTTAAGTGTAATGTTGATCGGAACTTGTGGACTGTTGGATGGAAGGTCATTGACTCACATCCTTACTGACTGCTTAAGTGCTATAATACAACTTTTATAGGTCTATTTTCATGTTTAAATGTTGTTGGAATAGTTTGGTTAGAGTTGGAATATGTTTGGAATCGTCAACGTCGAAATGTAGCGAAGGAAGGTAACGTTATGCTGCCCATTTTTAGGTTGTGTAGAACTGTTATGTGTTGTGCTTTATGGGCTGTTGCAAGACTGTTATGGCACTAAAATAGGCTGTACATGGTGTGTACATGCGAATATGTACTAGAAAATACGATTAGAGGTGAAACGGTTGAAAGAATATGCTAGGGTTTATAATTGTCCGCTTTCTGTCAGTATGTTGTTTTTCTATGAGATTGGGCTTCCAAAGTGTATCTATTGGCTTCTAATATTAGTTTTATCATCTACTATGTTGCAGATAGGTATTTGAAGGAAAGTAAAGTTATTTTGAGATAGTAATAAGGTCATACAATGAGGTATGTAAGGCTACTAGATTTCATATTACTTGGCATGAAATCTAGAGTCTTCCTTGGCACATAAAGGCACTTACCAACTCCGACACAACTATTCACGGTGTCTACATTCTTGTGCATGTTAATATGCTCCTATACATAGTCACCTTCAAATATACATACATACATTGATACCAAGTTACGTGGGGTCTTTTGCCAAATAAAGTCCATAAGTTATTTTATCTCATACGCATTTCATTATTTATATAACATACTTTTTTCATTGTCATATTGTCTTATATGATTATCTACATGTTACATGCTACATATACAATCCTACAGCTACAATATTGTGACTACCAAAAGAACCATCTCAAAGGTAATTGAAAGATAAAGTACATTGTTTACTGATAGGTGGTAGCCCAAGGGGTGGAA